>PITA01004073.1:0-128888 GCA_004023965.1 Spilogale gracilis
ACAGATCCGCCAGGCTCCCACGTGGAGGGCCCCCTGCGTCACACACGACCTCCCTGCGACCACCGTCATCCCTATCTGAGCAAGCAGTACATGGGGTCTCCGAGAGCGGATGTCACCCCACCCTCCAGGGAAGTGCTGGCATTGGCCTGAGCCTGGGTCTCTAGCACCCAGTGTTCCCGACCCTCTCAGGCTGTGCCTTCCAGACAAGACTTCCCGGGGGCCTTTCCTCTGAACCATTTCTCAGACTCTTGGGATTCCACCAACCCCCTCTAAGCCTTAGGGGGCTGCTGAGAGCCTTCCACTCTTCAGAAACCCCTTCTTATCCTGAAGACTCCAGAGACCGGCCCCCACCCTCCAGGGATGGGCCCCGGTCTGCAGCAGCTGGTCCCCAGCCCAGAGCGGCAGCAGGGTCCACCGTGGACGGCAGATTTCGAGGGGGGCGGGGCATGAGGTGGGGAGGAGACACTCTCAGCCTTCTTCTCAGCATCTCATAGACATCTGGGGAAACGTGCAGAGTGCATTTTAGAGAACTCCAGAAGCAGCCAGAGGTCTGGATCGGAAGTTGGGGCTTTTCGTTGTGGTGGCCCGGCCAGTGCCCCCAGAGCTCCCCCAGGGCAAGGACAAGGTGCGGAAGTCCTGCCCCTCCCACCCCCCCCCACCCCGCCCCGCCCCGCACAGCAGAGAAGCCCTGGGGTCTTGGGGGAGCGGGCGGGGGAAGGGGGCGGGTCCTGTCTGCAGGGGCCACGCCCTGGCCTGGGGGGTGGAGCCACAGCCAAGCAACCTGTGAGGATCCCGTTCAGGCAGCAGGGAACACTCTGGGCCCGGAGACCCATCCCCCTCCATCACTGGCAGCTGGGCCCCACTGTGGACGGCATTGTGCCCTATGCCTGCCCTGTCCCCATGGCCTGGCTGGGAGACAAAGGTGGTTTCCTCCCCAAAGCGTCCTAGGTGTTATGAGCCGAATGGTGGCCTCCCCCAAAAGATGTATTGACGTCCTAACTCCCAGTACCTATGGCTGTGACCTTATTTGGAAACAGGGTCCTGATCCCCTGTGACCGCTGTCCTCCCAGCAGAGACACAGACGCAGGGTGAAGGTCCCGCCGGAGATGGAAGACTGTGGGGCTGTGGCCAGGACACACCCAGGACTGCGGGTGCCCGTGGAGGCTGGATGGGCAAGGCCGGGCTCTCCCCAGAGTCATGAGGCAGGACGGCCTTGCAGCCCCCTTAATTTGGGGCCTCTGCCTCCAGGTGTGGGAGAGACTCAGCCTCCCGGGGGCTCGGGGCCGCCGGCGTGGCTGCACAGCAGCTCTGTCCGCGGCAGCCACGCCGAGGAAGTGGCAGGGACGCCGGCGGTGGGCTGCGACGTGCTGCTCCCTGCAACCGTGGGCAGGTCTCAGCCCCTCTCTGGGCCTCATCCACACAGCGGGCCCGTCAATGGTCTCACATCAGACGGTTGACGTGGGTGTCTTCGAGCCTGTATGCACTGAGTGCTTGTCCGGGAGCCCCGAACTCCGGCTCCAGCCTGATGCTGCTCCCCCTACCCAGTGTCTGGGCACAGCCATGTGGGGCTCTCTCTCATCTGTGACAGGCATGGCCTCCTTGCCCAGAACACTGTTCCCTCCTTCCTGGCTAGCCCCTGGCCTGAGCTCCCCGGGCGCCCCTCGTCACGGCTCTCCTTGGGCTTGTCCGTGTTGGCCTGATGGCTTGCGCCCCGGCTCAGGGAGAGGGAGCCAGGGAGACCTGAGGCTGGAATGAGAGAGGGTCTGGGCCCCCAGGGCAGGCCCCGACAGCAGCACTGTGGGGGCGTCCCCAAACTGCTCAAGACCCAGGCCCTGGAATCCCGTCCTCAGGGAGAACGAGCCATCAGCCTGGAAAAGTCCAGGAGCCTTTGCCCCCTGACCACGTGACACCCTGGCCCATTTGGAGCCAAAGAAATCTCACCCTTAGATGTCAGCAGAGACTGGCCTGCCCGGAAATGTGCATCGCACGAGAGAGAGAGAGAGAGAGAGAGAGAGAGAGAGAGAGAGAGAACGCAGGAGTGGATCCGCTGCAAGGCCTCTGTATTGTCACATCAAATGCACAGCCACAGCGGGTATTGGAAACGACCTATCAGGCCACACGGAGTCCGGCCCCTGGGGGCCAGAGGGCACCGATGCCCAGGGCCGGGGACTCTCCATGGACGGCACGCAGCACTGGGCCTCCCTGTGCCTGGGAGGGGCCCACCCATACCTCAGGCCCCCCAGCTCCCGGGCTGCATCTCCCAAAACGTGCTTGAGGAGACAGCGGATCTTTGGGGCTTCGTAGCTGCTCCTCGAGAAAAGGGGTCTGTGGACAAATGAGCTGAGGAAGCATGGGGTCAAGTCGGGTGTGGCAGGAAGCCCTTCCACAGCACTGGTCGGTATGACAACAATAGCTCTCGAGAATGGGCAGCTTGGGGGCAGAGTAGGCAGCATTTACCAAGTTTATTTGACCACAAAACCCTTTTTTCTCCCCAAAGCCTCTTGTGGGCCGGCACCGGCAGGGGGCCCTTCGTACAGGGCGCCCTGAGCTCCGGGCGTTAATGGCTGTGGCATGGGTGTCCCGCCAGGCATCGTGCTGCGGCGCAGGGGGGCGTGGCCAAAGCACTTAGAGGGACAGGACAGGGCTGGGCCCCGCTACTGCCACCTTGGTCCTCGCCTCCCTTCTCCAGGGTGGAAGCAAAGCACGGCTGTCCCCGGGCCCCCGGCCGGCCTCGAGAGGACGCTCCGAGTGGAAGCGCAGGAGGCGGGGACGCTCGGCCGTCCAGGTCCCGCCGGCCCCGCTGCTCCTGCCCCCTCTCCCGGGCCACCCCGGGTCCCGGAGCCACGGGCAGGTGGCTCACCAGGCGGAGATGAGCTTCTGGCAGGTGTTGGAGGACATCCAGACCAGCTCCACCAGGCGGAACTGGAAATAGCCGATGATGAAGCCCGAGACGACGTCCGTGATGTGGTGGCGGCCGATCATCACGCGCGACAGGCCCACGCAGAAGGCCCAGAGCACCAGGAGGACACGCAGGGGCACGGCCAGCACCAGATGGCTGAGGAAGAACTTGGACACCATGGCGGCACGGCTGGCGTGCCCGGCGGGGAAGGCGTAGATGTCCATGGTGAGGTAGTCCAGGAGGCTGGGGCTCGTCTCGAACGGGCCGCGCCTCCTGATGAGCTTCTGAACACCAGCCACTGTCATGATGTCCAGGAGCAGAGCTGTGGGCAAGAGAGACCGAGACAGAGGCCCGAGGGACGCTCAGTGTCCCCTCACAGCTCGGCACCTCCACCCCAACCCTAGCCACACTCACCCCTGGGCACGTCTCCACCACAGGGCCTTTGTCTGTGCTGTTCCCTCTGCCTGAACGCCCTTTCCTGGGATATCCACCGGCTCCTGGCTTCCCGACCACGTCTGTACCAAAGCCCTGGCGCTCTCTACCCCTCCCAGACTTCTTTCTTAGAGCGTTTCTCAGCCTGGACACGTCACACACTTCCTTAGCATTTCCCTCGTCTCGCTTCCCTGACGGCACAGGTGCTCTGGGAGGGTCTGGACCCAATGTGCTCACGGTGCTCACGAAAGCCGCCGCATGAGAGAGCGAGTCATCGGGGGGCATCACTGGCCCCTGTGGGCCCCTCCGAGGGCCTGACCCACTGCCCTGGCTGGTGATTGCTCTCGAAGAACCTCACTGAGGTCCCTGCCGTGTTGAGAGCAGCACGTCACTATCGCTGGGTTTTTATTAATTAATTAATTAATTAATTAATTAATTTTTTAAAAGGGTTTATTTGAGAGAGAGAGAGAGCGAGAGAGAGCATGCACAAGTCGGGGGAAGAAGCAGAGGGAGGAGCAGGCTCCATCCCAGAACCCCGGGATCATGATCTGACCCGAAGGCAAGATGCTTAACCAACTGAGCCACCCAGGCTCCCCCCACCCATCCCCGTTCTTTAAAAGTTAAGGTGAAATTCATGTCACTTACAACGAACCATTTTTAAGTGCACAGTTCAGTGGCATTTAGTATGTCCACAGGGCTGGCTAATCGTCACCTCTGTCCAGCTCCAAAACATGGTGATCACCCTCAAAGGGGGTCCTGTACCCAGTAAGCAGGCAGCCCCGGCTGCCACTCATCTGCTTTCCGACTCGATGGACATTTCATATACAGGGAACCGTCCCTGTGGCTGTTCGTGCGGCTTCTTTCCTTCCCACCAGCTACTTGAGACCTGTCCCTGCGGCACGGGTCCGTTCCCCCTGCCGAAGGCTGAATGATACTGCCATGTCCCGATGTAGCACGGCCCGTGGCTCCGTCCATCTGTCCGCGGACATCTGGGCGGCCGGCACCTCCTGGCTGTTATGAGTGTCTGCACACGAGTGTGTGTCGGGTGCCTCTCTCCAGTCCTGTGGGCACACGGCTACGGGTGCAGTCCCTGCGTCCCATGGTGATGCTACGTGTCACTTTGGGAGAGACTGTCACCTAGTTTCCACAGCAGCTGAACGCATTGTCCCCACGTGACACGGAGGACAAGACAAAGCCTTGGAGACGGGAGTGTTCATCCCTGCGGCCCCTCCTTTCCGAGGCCTCCACCCTTTCCCTCCCCAACTGACTTGTTCTCCCTCCTCCTTTGGGTCTTGGCATGGATGTCACCTCCTCAGGGAGGCCTTCCCAGATGCACTCCCAGCACACAGCGTTTCCCTTCCATGTCACTTGCCCGGCTGCAGCCCAGGAGCCCTCAGGTTGGTGAGACAGTCAGCACTGGGACTGCCCCGCCCCTCCGGGCCCCTCCAGCCTTCCCGCACCCTCCCTCCATGGAGGGGGGGCCTGAGGCCATCTAGTTCATGGGCTTGTGGCCAGGCATGGAATGGCAGTCTCTAGAGTTTAGTGGTGTCGCTCCTTGGGGTGAATGGCCAGGGAGGTGAGCTCTTCTGCCATTTGGGAGCATGGGGGAGACCTGGGTCTCCATCCATCCTGCCTCCCCCCACCCACTCTGTGCTGTGTGGCCTTGGAAGGGGTGCTCTCTCTCTGTGCTGTTAGAGGAAGGTGCGGTACCAAGGCTCCCATTTCACGCAAATGATCACAGCGGCATCTAGACTGTCAATGGAAGGGTGGGGCGTGGAATCTCCAGGAAACTGTCCCGCCCTTAGAAAGGCCCAGAGATCACAGCACCTGGAAATCCTTCTTCAGGTGACAGAGGAGACCGGGCATTGTGGTGGGTGGCCGGACTCACGAGTATCACAGAGACCCGGGTTTGCTTCCCAGCCCGGGAGCCTCCTGGCTGTGTGACCTTGGATAAGTCACTCACCTTTCCTCACCACGGCGAGGAGATCACAGACACCTACCTCTTGGAGGGGGTCGGGCACAGGTGACCAGCCATCCCAAGTGTGTCTGGGACAGAGGGGTTTCGTGGGACGCAAGACATTCAGGGCTCAAACAGGGACGTCCCAGCAAACTGGGGCGAATTGGTCTCCCCCCCATGCCTGGCACAGCCACTATTTGATAATTCACGGCAGCCGGTGCTGGGCGCTTTTCTGGAAACTGCAGTGGCTGTCCACATTGCTGGCCTATAACTGCTTTTGCTCAAACATGGAGAAGAATCCAACCAACTTTTGAAAAAAAAATGTTGCAGTAAGTATTCACTGTCAAAAGTTTGCAAATCAGAAAACAAGAGTAAAATTTTAAATCACCTGCAATCCTGCCACCCAGAGGTCGCATCCCTTCCAGACCCTTATCGATCCACGGAGCACGGATTTAATAACATCGGTAACAGGCCCTATGCATGGGTCTGTAACCTGCTTGGGAAAGTCGCCCCCCCAAGCTGTGGGAGATGAAGCCCTGGGGGTGTATTTATTTAAAGGTCCCAGCACAGACATTCGGATTGCTTCCAAATTAACACTGCGTTCCCTGGTTAGTGCAGACCTTCCCGGCCTTCCTTGCTACCTGCCCCAGCCCGCGTGGTGCTGCGTGCTGTCCGGTCTCCTGGTTCGGGATCTGAGCCCCTGGCCTCTCCTGGGCCTTCCCCTCCTCACAGCGGACGTCTGCCCACCCTGGGAGGTGCCTGGCCAGCAAGGGAGGCCGGGAGCAGGAAGCGGTGAACAGAGAGGCTGCCGGCCTGAGGGAGAGCATAGCACGGGAAAGGAGGGAACCCCGTTCGGCAGGCGTCCTCCCTGCATTTCCACGGCAACGCGTTCTCGGGAGCTGGCCAGCTAGGGAGGTGTGTGGCCGTCCAGCCCGCTGACCCAGGTGGAGGCCAGGCCCGGGCTAGGAGCCAGCTGGAGCCTTCCGGAGGTCACAGTCCCAGCAGGAGAGAGGGACCGGGGACCGCCAGATCCCCAGGGCAGGTGGGAGCTGAAGGAAGGCAGCTGACCCCTGGGGCTCTCGGCCTCACGGAGTGACTGGGGCAGGCAGCCAGGCAGGAGCGGCTAGTTCTTAGGGTGGGGGTCCCACTCACAGCTCCAGGACCACGGCTGGGGTCAAGTTCTTCCTGCACTGATTGAGGATGAGTCCTTCGCTTTTCGGGACCTTGACCCACTCGCCTGTAATGGGCTCGTCACAGGGCACAGTAAGTCATCGGCACCCCAGTCCCGGCCGGCCTGACCTGGCGGCTAGCTGGCATCAAGCCAGTGCGTCGTGAGAGGCTTTCCTCCTGTGGGGTCCCAGCAGGTTCAGACGGAAGGGAAGTCGGAGTGTCCAGGGCCGGGGGTCTCCTGGTGCTGGGGGGCAGCGGCCAGCCACAGTCCAGATGTCGGGGGGGCTGCTGGGATCTGGGGGGCTAACACAGACCAGGATCAGGGCCTGAGATAGAGCCGAAGGGGACACTAGCCCCTGGAGACACAGTCATCTGTCCACCTGGTGACCAAGTTTCTCAGCCAAAAAACCAGGGTGCTTCGACTGGGCAAGTTATCGCTGGCTGGAAATCTGCCTTCCCAGACAAGTGCGAGTCCTGGCAGAGGTGCCTGCAGAGGAAGGCGGGAGGGAGGGGAGGGGTGGCCCCGTAGGTGGCCCAGTGGGCGTTCCAGGCTCAGGGCCCTGCTCAGCTGCGGTGGCTGAAGCCAAGAAGGGCTTGTGCCCCAATCTCCCCACAAGCACCAGCTCTGCTCATGGGGCGGTCAGGATCCACAGGCCCGGGGCTGAGCCGGACCCACATCCTCCACATCCTGCAGTAGCAGCCGACCATGTTCCTTGGGGGGCCACGTACAAGGGCTCAGTATATGAACCAGATGACAGAGCGGCCCGGTGGTGAAGCTGGGGAGGGGGGCTCGGCTCCGAGACCCTCCCCTTCCCTCCCACAGAGGCCTCGAAGGCTGCCTATGTCCCATGATTTAAAAACCCTGCATCGGGGCGTTTGGGAACCTGCTGCTATTTCTGGCTGGTTCTGTCCCTTGAGGCCATAAGGAGGTAGAGACCCTACCCCACCGCCCAGTGCGCCTCAGAGACCACTGGGCCGTCCTAAGCCTTGTTCATGCATTCACTTGACCTCCACGTCTTGGGCAGGTCAGGCAGGGCCAGGCCTGGGGCCGGAGAACCAGGCTAGCAGAGCGCCATCTGGCCGAGGTGGCAGGAAGGCAGCAAGAGAGAGCCCCTTACAGGTGCAAGGGGCTGGTGGTCCCCCCCCAGCCTGCTGGGCCATGCCGCAGCCGTCCTGTCCTGGGCTGAGACTCGGAAACTGAATGGCCTTCCCCAGGCCTCCTACCCCCCAGCCCCACTCCTGCTGCCCCAACAGGGCCGCCCTCCCCTCCCCCAGCACCACGGCCAGCCCTTCCCATGACCGTGATTCTGACACTGTCAGCGCATAATCTAGAACCTAGAAATAGAAGCAAATGGCACCATCACTCAGGGCTCCACGAATTCCGCCTCGCACAGCTCTGTCAAGTTCCCTGACCTACATTCCTCCTGGACTTGGAGGCCGGGGGGGGGGGGGGCGGGCCTTGGGGACGGTCTGCCTGGCAGGATGCTCAGGGGCGCGGGGCAGAAGAGTAGCTGAAGCCCACTGCCCTGACAGCCAACCTGAGCAGGTGACCTCGTCCCTGGCCTCCACTCCCCAGGGCATGCAACTGGGCTCCAGAATCAGAGACTGGCTTCAAGGGCAGCTGCTTGCAAACTGTGTGACCTCGGCACGTCCCGTCCCTCTGTCCCCCCCTCCCTCCCCTCGTTGACAAAATGCAGGAGGCCGCTCAGAGGGCTGCTCGGAGGAGGTGCTTCATAAATGACACCTGGGACGGGGTTTGGCCTCCCTCACCGCCTCTCATGCCCATCCTGGTGGCCATCTCCACACCCGGACGCTCTCAGCAAGCAGGACTCTGAGGCGCCTGGACCCCCAGGCAGGAAGTCCAGCCGTTCCCCGGGCCCTGATGCCCCGGCAGCCTCTGGGCCTCAAAGCAGGACGAGGCCCTGCCTAGTGCCCTCTGTCCTCCCCCAACCCAGAGACCCTGGGGGTCTGTGCTGCCCAAAGGACCAAGGGTTGCAGGGGTACAGGGGTGAGGCAGGGACCAGAGGTTTCTTAGAAAAGAACAGCTAGGGTGCCTGGGTGGCTCAGTGGGCTAAGCCTCTGCCTTCGGCTCAGGTCATGATCTCAGGGTCCTGGGATCGAGGCCCGCATCGGGCTCTCTGCTCAGCGGGGAGCCTGCTTCCTCCTCTCTCTCTGCCTGCCTCTCTGCCTACTTGTGATCTCTCTCTCTGTCAAATAAATACATAAAAATCTTTAAAAAAAGAAAAAAAAAGAAAAGAAAAGAACAGCTATGGAGGGGATTTGGAATTGGCTTCTCCTCAGGTCTCCAGAATGCCTGTGGCTGGCCGTGTGTGTGTGTGTGTGTGTGTGTGTGTGTGTGTGTGTGTGTCTGCCTGGAGGCAGGGGAATGGCTGGGATGACCTCTCATAGCCCCTGTGGAGCTCTCACTCGCTGCTTTCCAGCCTCGGGGAATCAGGCTGAGTAGGAGGTGAGAAGCAGGAGGCCGCGGACTCGGGAAGGAGGACAGGAGGACAGCCGGGATGGGCTGTGACTCTCTCTGATGGAGGCTGGGAAGGGGGGGTCCCAGCTCTTCTGGCCTGGGGGTCAGCCCCATCTCTCATCCCCCATTCCAGCTCCCTGAGGAGCTGGGGGACCAGCCCGCGGTGCCAGGGAGCTGTGTAAATGGGCCTAAACTTTCTTTTTTTTTTTTTTTTTAAGATTTTATTTATTTGACAGAGAGAAACACAGCCAGAGAGGGAACAGAAGCAGGAGGAGTGAGAGAGGGAGAAGCAGGCTTCCCGCCGAGCAGGGAGCCCGATGCAGGGCTCAGTCCCAGGACTCCAGGATCATGACCTGAGCCGAAGGCAGTCGCTTAACCAACTGAACCACCCAGGCGCCCCGGTGGGCCTGTTTTTAAAGAGTTATTTTTATAGGGGCGCCTGGGTGCCGTCAGTTAAGCATCTGACTCTTGGTTTTGGCTCAGGTCAGGATCTCGGGGGCCTAAGGGATCTCTGCACTGGGGGTGAAGTCTGCTTGAGGTTCTCTCCATCTCCCTGCTCTCTCTCTCTTTCAAATAAATCGATCTTTTTTTTTTTTTTTAAGGAGTTGTTTATTTATTTGAGACAGAGCGCAGGGAGTAAGAAAGAGAGAGGGTGCACAAGCAGGGGCAGGGGCAAAGGGAGAGAGAGAATCTCAAGCAGACTCCCTGCTAAGGGTGGAGCTCGATGTGGGGTTCAATCCCAGCACCCCGAGATCCTGACCTGAGCTGAAATCAAGGGTCAGACGCTTAACCCACTGAGCTACCCAGACACCCTTCAAATAAATCTTTTTTTTTTTTTTTTTTTTTAAAGATTTTATTTATTTGACAGAGAGAAACACAGCCAGAGAGGGAACACAAGCAAGGGGAATGAGAGAGGGAGAAGCAGGCTTCCCGCCGAGCAGGGAGCCCGATGTGGGACTCGATCCCGGGTCTCCGGGATCATGACCCGAGCCGAAGGCAGTCGCCCAACCAACTGAGCCACCCAGGCGCCCCTCAAATAAATCTTAAAGTAAAAAAAGTTATTTTTACCAAAGAACAAATACATGACTGCACTTTTACGAGGTCCCTAGGATAGACAAACTCAGAGAGACAGAAAGAAAGTAGTGGTTACCAAGGGCTGGGGAGGGACGAGGACATTGTGCCAAGGGACGTAAGTGAATGAGGAGTTCGTGACTGCCGGGAACAGAGTTTCACGTGGGAAGATGGCAAAGTTCTGGAGGCGGATGGGGATGATGGCTGCACAATGTGGGCATGCCTTAATGCCCCTGACTTTCAGCATGTAAACATGGTTAAAATGGTAAATCTTATGTTACATGTACTTCAACACATGCACACAAAAGTTCTTTAAAAAACCAGCGCACAGTTCCAGCGGAGGTCGTTCTCGGGGAGGGGCGTGGAGAGCAGGGGGCGGGGTGGGGGGCGGGAGTCCTGAGAGTATGGAGAACCTTCCAGTCTCTTAGCCCCGGGACCTCCGCTCTGCTGACGTGAGTAGTGTGTGTGTGTGCACGTGCCCAGCACCGCTCCTGACCTGGGCAGCCCGTGACGTCAGCCAAGGCCACGCCCCCGGCCCCGGGCACCCAGGAGGCCAACGGTGTGTGGGGGGGTCCTGGCCTGAGCGATCTGGAGCACGTTTGCGACTTTGCAGGTTTCCACTGCTCCGCTGAAGAATCCAGATACTAAAGCCGGCTCTGCCTATCTCTGAAAACCGTCAAGGTTCAAGGAAATCAAAACTACGGGCACTGGAAGCTGACAGCAACATCTATAGACTCAGCAGAGCATCAGGCAGTATAGACACAAACCTGCCCAACTGCACGTGTCCACAAGGGCAGCGGTCAGGACGGTGCCTAGGCGGGGGCGGCTGAAGGCCCCCCAGACGGACTGAGGTCTCACTGAGCCCCACTGAGACATGACGAGTGAAGCAAGGGTGGGGGAAGGAGGAGAAACTGCTCCCCCGCTGCAGAGCTGGCCGGGAAGACTGGGGGCAGCCTAGGTCAATTAGGGAGAGGCTGCAAGTCTTGGGGACGGCCATCAGCACGCCTTCCCCGACAGCAGGACCTGGTGGGTGGTGAGGGGAGCTGACACCATAGATCAGATGGAGGTCCGCACGGAGCGGGGGTGTAGGGGAGCTGCAAGGCTGAGGGACCAGTTCTTGTTTCTGAACCTTCAAGCTTGAGGCGAAGGGATGTGGGGCTGAGACCATGATCCCAGCGGGTCCCTCGCTGCCCGCAAGAGGGAGACCAAGCTGGGCCAAACCCCCAGGAGGTCATAAACAGGTGCTCTGTGGGCCTGTGCCGAGTTAGGGAGTCACGTGGGGCCAGGAACCCATGCAGTGGATGTCATTCCTGGGGAGCGGGTTTTAGGAAGATACTCACTTTCTTCACCATCTGTCCTTATAATGTTTGACTTTTCCTTACTGTAAGGATGTATAAGGAAAAGGGGTTCGTCATCACTAATCATTAAGGAACTGCAACTCAAAACCACGAGATACTACTTCTCACACTCACTGGGGCGGTTACTACCCCAAACCAGGAAAGAGCAGGTGTTGGCAAGGACAGGGAGAGATCGCAGCCCCTGCGCCTCGCCGGTGGGAGCAGAACATGGTGCGGGGGCCATGGGCAAGAGTAGGGCAAAAAATTAAACACAGTAAAAAAAAAAAAAATTAAACACAGTATTACTATTGAGGCCACCAATATTACTTCTGAGTTTTGATCCCAAGGCCCTGAAAGCAGGGACTCAGACAAATGCAAGCCCCCCCGTGTTCCCAGCAGCGCTGTTTGCAATATCAAAGGCAGAAGCAACCTGAGTGAGTGCCCATCGACGGACGCTGGATGGACACGGTGTGGCCGGTCTGCCCTCACTATGGACTCTAATCAGCCCTGACACCTGCTGCCGCCTGGAGGCACCTGGGGGACATGAGGCAACGTGAAATAAGCCAGACACAGAAGGACAAATGCTGTGTGATTCCACTTGTACAAGGTCCCTAGAGAAGTCAAGTTCATAGAGACAGGAAGCGGAACAGTGGGCGTCAGGGGCTGGGGGAGGAGAAAAAAGGGAGTTAGGCTTTACTGGGGTTGAGTTCCAGTTTGGGAAGATGGAAAGGTTCTGGAGATGGCCGTGGTCAAGGCTGCAGAGGATGGTGAATGTTTTAATGCTTGTGCAGTGTGCATTTAAAAAGTGGGCAAAAGGGTAGGTTTGGGATCATGTCTATTTGTTTCATAATAAAAAATGACACAGAGGGGCGCCTGGGTGGCACCATCGGTTAAGTGTCTGCCTTCAGCTCACATCGTGATCCTGGGGTCCCAGGATCGAGTCCTGCATGCGGCTCCCTGCTAGGCGTGGAGTCTAGCTTCTCCCTCTCCCTCTGCCCCTACCCCCTGTCTGTGCTCTCTCTTTCAAATAAATGAAAAATTTAAAAAGTGATATCGAACAAGAAGAATGTATAGTATTCATAATCAGGAAAACCTCAATAAAGAGATCACGGCAACAGACATGGGAGCTGTCGTCCGCCAAGGACCAGCCCACCAAGAAACAGGGAGGGATGGGCCTAGATCACCTGTCACACGGCTCCCTTTGGGATCAAGCTGAGTGCTGCAGGGGAGGGACAGGGAAGGGGACGAGGCATCTCACAGGCATCTAGAGCCTGCAGGGGACTTGGGACGGCTTTGATACGAGGGCAGTGATCAGCACCAGGGCACGGGCTACTTATGTGCCTTCTTCAATGAAGTGTCCCAGGCCCTCATTTGACAGACGAGGGCAATGAAGCTCAGAGAGACAAAGGCACCGGTCTGAGTTCCCACAGCAGGGCCAGGACTTGCACGCAGGTCCGGCCGACTCTGGAGACTAAGGTTTGGTCTTTGGCTTTTTCTCCAGTCTGGGCAGCAGGCCCTCGGGGAGGGGACGGAGAGCAGGCGGCTGTGCAGAGCACTTCCTCCTGGCCTGGCTGGGACTACTCCCAGGCCCTGTGGCTAGAGATCCCATTTCCCAAGGCCCCCGAGTTTTCTGCTCTGGGGGCTCAGGGAGCCCGGGTCCCACCTGTACAGATGGGGCCTCACTCCCAGGGCCCTGGGTGCCGTCGGACTCCCACTGGGGATGTTCACCTGCTATCCTCTGTGTCAAGGGCTTCCTCAGTTTCCCAGGAGCTCTGAGGCCCCATGTACAGATCAGGAAACTGAGGCCTGGGGAGGGGACCCAACCACACCCAGTTCACAGAAAGAGACAGGGCCAGAGAAGGACTGGACAGACCCAGTCTGACATTGGAGCCCGTGCTCTAGGAGTGAGGGCCGCCTCCTTGGCCCCCCAAGGACTGAAGGATGGACAGAGCCCCACAGTTGGTGCTCAGTGGATGGGCTGCCCTCCCAGGAGCAGGATGGCACCTGCAGCCCCTTGGCAGGCTGCGCCGGGGCTGTGGGATCAGAACCCACCGTGGCTGGTTGCTGGAATTTCCTCCCATGGAACCAGAGGGCCCACAGAGCAGTCAGCCTGCTCGGAGCGGCTGCATTGTGCTAGACCCTTACTTCTCTGTGGTCTGGTAACTAAATACACAAGCAAAGGGGCAGATAGGTGGGAAATGTCCTCCCAGACTTGCCCCCCTTACTGCATATATGACCCTTTGCCTCCTTGCTGCATTTGTGTTTCTGGAATGGACTGGTGGGATGCCCCGTCTGCAGACTAACGGTGAGTGGGGAGTGCCGTCTGGAGAACGTGGCTTTGGTTCCTGGGCCGAACACGAACACTTGTTGGAGGTGGGCATGTCCCTTGACTCCTCTGAGCCTCAGTTAACTCCTCTATAAAGTGGGTATATTAATATTTATCTTGGGGCACCTGGGTGGCTCAGTTGGTTAAGTATCTGCCTTTGGCTTGGGTCATGATCTCGGGGTCCTGGGGTCGAGCCCTGCATTGGGCTCCCTGCTCAGCAGGGAATCTGCTTCTCTTCCTCCTCCTGTGATTTCTCTCGCTCTTGCCCTCTCTTAATAAATGAAATCTTAAAAAAAATACTTATCTTATTAAGTCGCTAAACATATGTTTAAATCATGAAATACAGGATATTCAGGGCACAGGTGCATGATAAAGCCCAATAAAGTCTCATTCACGAAGGGCGACATCTCGAATCTTGGCCTTCATCCTCGGAAGCAGGCACCTTCGTGCCCACAGTCATGGGTTGTCGGAATGAGCCAGAAACTTAGTTTCACAGGCTAGAGCTGCTCCCAGTTCTCGCCTCCCCATCCCATCTCTGACTAGCTGCATGACCGTGGGCCAGCCGCCTCCCTGTGCCTCAGTTTCCTCCTTGGTACCAGGAGAAGAATGACCGCCTCTCCCTCCCGGGGCTGTGTGAGGATTAGAAGCGATGCTGTGCTTTGCCCAGTGCTGGGCACACGATAAACACTGAACACGTTCCCAATACAGCGTCACCACCTCCGACGTCATCCAGGGTTCAGAGGGAGGCTCGAGGGGACCTTCTCACCTCGTCCTTGGACACCAACAACCTAACTCCCAACACAGACCTCCTGAGCGGCTGCTCTGTCTCAGGCTGCAACAGCCCCAGGGAAACCTTGGGTAATGAGCGTAGTTTTCTGCTCCTAGAAGCCTCCGGCCTGATGCCTCAGCCTCCTTGCTCTGCCCCCCTCTCCCAAGCCGGTGGCGCTGCGCCTGGAAAGGGCACAGGCCTCGGTGTCGGGCGGCCCCGGTACAAATCTCCAGCTCTGAAGCCTTAGCCAGGTTGCTTTATTTATAGGAACCTCAATTTCACAATCTGTGAAATGGGAGCAACACGTGGGACTGTCTATCCCGGAAAATAACAAGTCATGTAAACAATTTAAAAATAAGAGCAAGAAAGCCTCGAGGGTGCAGGAAGCCTCTGACCGACCCCACTTCCCCATGTCCCCCCCACAGAGCCTCGGCGGGGCAGCCTACACCACCTCCGGGGTGCGTCCCCTCGTCAGGGTTTGCGAGCCTGAGCTGGCCACCTGCCTGGGCCCAAAATGGTGGCCACGCTGGGACGGCCACGGGGACCCACACGGGCCGGCAGGGAGGGTGGAATCCAGGGTTCCCCCAGCACCTGGGGGATCTGGAGGTGCCTGGACGTGGACAGGATGGGGGCCAGGTATAACCTCCTGGGAGTGTGTGGGGGGCTGCTTTCCACGTGAGTCCCTGGGGGAGCCTGGCCCAGGGCAGCCCTGACCGAGAGACGCTGGTGGCAGAGACTCTGTGGGAAGACAGAGTAGCGACTGGCGCGCCTGGCTGCTCCTCGGTGACTCGCCCAGGGAACAGCAGATGAGGACCCTAGGTGGCCACAAGTGGGCAGAGCCACAGACTGGACCTCGGGCAGCCCCGGGCCTGGGCAGCTGGCAGGGTCCCTGAACCAAGCACAGGGGACCCCAGGCCAGCTCACAAGCACGGTCTGCAAGCAGCCTAGGAACTCAAGGACCCCAACCCATGGGATGGGAGTCATCCTGCTCTATGACACTTACCGGAATCCCCACTCCGGGACCCTTACCAGACTCCTGACCGCCTCCTTGAGGCTACAGCCTCCGGCAACCCCTCCCTTCAGGTCACCTCTGGGGCAGTGGTGCACTCGGCTGAGGGCTAGGCCTTTCCTTGGAAGGCCCCCACTTTGGAGGGGCCTCCCAGCCGTACACCCCGGGTTCTCACTTTCCCAAGCTGGAGGCTTGCCTGTTTCTGGGGCACCTTTCCTGCCTAACCTCATTAGATCATTCGTGTTGGTTTCCGAGGGCCCCGCTCAACCTGGCTGGGGTGGGGTAGTGTGGGCTCCCTTCCAGGGGGCGCGGCGGGGTGGGTGGTGGGCGGCGGGCACACTCACCCAGAAGCAGGTTCATGAGCACCTCCTGGCCGGCCAGCGTGCTGCTCTTCACCAGGCAGAGGATGGTCCCCCCGATCCAGGGGATGCCGTGGCCCGTGATGCCGATGAGCTTGACCATGGAGCGGGCGCTGGCCCAGGACGCGGCGCGGCCGGCACACACCCCCAGCCGCTTGGACATGCAGATGTCAATGGCCAGCAGGGAGTTGAAGGCGATGCCCTTGAAGGAGGGGTTCAGCTGCATACAGTCCTCCTCGGGCAGCTGCTGTGACTGGCGCCGCTCGCGGGCCCCATCGCCAGGAGGTGGGGGCTGCGCCGAGGGGCCCGGGGCCTTCCTGCCTGAGCTGCGGGGCTCCGGGGCCCCCTTGGGGGGCTGGTTCAGGGACAGGAACTCCGCCCGGTTGAGGACATTGTTACGATCCCGGGCCCGGGCGCGGCTCTGGGAGGCTGGCATGGTGACACTCACACGGCAGGGGCCGGTGCCAGCCCGGCTGCGCGGCCTTGTCCCCGAAGACAGGAGCTGCCCCGGGAGCTGGGAGCCGCCACCACTCCCTGCCTTCCCCGCAGCAGCTGTTAAATATAGAGTGGAGGATTGCACATGGCTGTTTACCTCCGGCTGCCACCGGGCTCCGAGGGGACGTCAGTGCCAGCTCAGCAGCCAATCGAGTCCACGGACGCGGGCCAGCTCCAATGGAGCCACTGGGGAGGCTGACGAGTGCACAGCCCAGGCCTGGCTGCCTCAGGCCTGGGCTATTTAAATCTTCCAATGGCTCCCTCCCTGGGACTGGGGGACTCTGGGAAATGTAGTCCTTCTGCTACTCCGGCCTCAGCTGGGCCCTGGACGCACCCCTGTTTTTATCAGGTTCCCTCTGAGTAGTGCTGACCCCTGTGAGCCAGGCCTGCCTTCTCCCGGGCCAGAGCCCTTGGACCTGGTCCCGTGGACGGGGCGGCGGAGCCAGGTCAAGGGCTTCTCTGGGCACCAGATGGAGGGAGAGACGTCACCGAGAGCATCATCTTGGGTCCGCTGGGGCCTGGCCCAGCCCCTCTGCCCTGTGACAGCATTTCATTAAGCTGGCAGGCTGGGGTTTTATTTTTATGTTTTAATCATTCTTGAATTTGGCTTCCCTGCATCAGAGTCCAAGCAAATGGCAATCTGTTAAGATTTGATTTTCACTAGAGGGAGGGCTAATTGATCGGTTGGCAATGGATCTGCCCCTTGGAGGCTGCCTCCACTGCTCAGCACGCACCAGTCGAGGGGCCCGGCACACGCTGCAAGTGAAATGTCCGTCCCTGTCCCCGGGAAGCTCAGTTCAGCGGGGATTAAACAAGCAACATGCAAATGATTGCAGGTGCAGAGATGTGGGGTAGGATCACAGAACCAGTCCCTGGGTTTGGCTTGGGAATCATGGGGCGGGGCAGGGTGGCTTTCTCCAGGAAGGAAGAGCAGGTTCCGAGGCCCCAGGCAGGGGAGAGCCTACCCCACAGGAGGTCCGGGAGGACAAGAGCGACTGAGACCCCAAAGAGCGCCGACCAAAGGGCTCAGTCGATGATTTGGGGTTTGAGTGAGGCTTCGCTGTCCCTCCCCCACCCCCGCCCTTATAGGGCTGACTGGGCCCGGGTTCGAGGGAAAGCCACTGGTAGAGGGTGACCGGCAGAGTCAGGAGTGAATGCCCTGGTCTCACAATTCAGGGCAGCCAAGGCCTGTCTGCACAGCGGGGCTGGAGGCAGGGGGCCGTGACCTTCCTTCCAATCACGGAGCCTACCCGTGAAGCCCGGGGCCGCTCCACAGCTTGTCAGGCCCCAGGCCCAGAGCCCGCCAAGGACAGTTAGCTGCCTGGGGTGGGGTGAGTGCTCTCTGGGGTCAGTTACCAGCCGTGGGGTCCAGAGTCTGACAGATGGGGGTGACCTGGGCTCTGCCAGCGACTTGGGATCTTGGTCACTTGGCCAGTCCGGACTGTGGTTTTTCCACCTGCAACCTGGGAATCATAGGTCTACCTTTCAAAAGCTAGCATCAGGTCAGCGAGATGATGTTTGTTAAACACTCAGCAGGGTCCCTGACACACAGTGAGCCTTCCGCTCTGTGGGTGAGGAACTGATCCTGTTTAACAAAGAAGGCAGAGTCCTCTCTCCTCTCTAGGTACCCCCGTCAGAAGGACCCACCACCAAAGTCTGGGCCCTACGCCATGACTGTTGGTGTGAGGCCAGACTCCAGGAGCCCTGAATCCAGGGTAGGAACTTCCCTGCAGACTTGCCGGCACTCTTCCTCCAGAGGCCCCCATGCAGACCACGAAGCTGCCAAGGAGGTTGTCCCACCCAGCCTCTTGGGTAGGAGCGATGGCCTGCACTGCCTCCCCCCGGAAGATGGACAGGCTCCGGTGGGGATGTGCTCAGGGGGCGGTGCACTGGGCTGTGCGCTCTAGCTTATCACACCGCACAACCAACCTTTCTGCAAAGATGTGTTGCAACCCCCATTTTACAGATAAGGACGTTGAGGCTCAGAGGTGTGAAGGCCTCCGGCCAAGAATCCGAATATAGTCAGGGTTTGACTCCAAAGCAGTCCCTAGGGAGGAACACAAGGGTCTCTGGACAGAGATCCCCCAGACAGCAGGGACCTGGGTGTGCTCCCACAGTTCTCCGCCAGGGAACTCGTCTCACTCTCCCCGGGTGGGGCCCCGGCCCCGGCTGACCTCCGAGGGGAAGAGGAGCCGAGCCCAGACCCGGGCTATTGATACCGCGAGGCCTGTGTCTGCATCCGGGCTGTTCAGAGCTGCCGGCGGGTGCCGAGGGCCACAGCGGGCTCTGTGCTGAGGGGCCCATGGCGTCCAACTGGGCTCTGCCTGGCGGTGGTTAAGAGCGGGCTCCGGAGTGATTTGAGTGGCTTGAACCAGGGCTCAGTCACCCCCAGCTTAGTGACCACAAGTGAGTCCTGGGAGCCCTCCTCCCTGCTTGCTGCTCCCCACCCTGGGAGGCTGCTGGAGGGAAGGCGTGAGGGGCTCACTCAGCCAGGGACCCGCTCCTCGCTTCGTAATGGGCTGACCCTCGTCTCCCACGTTCTCAGACAGCTGAGAAGCCCGCTCCGTGAGGCCCCACCATGGGCCGCACGGTCCCACTTCTCAGGGATTCTCACAATCCACTCATCCCCTGAGTCGATGCTTTCGTTGATCTCTTCATGGAGCCCAGCTGTAAAGATGAGACACACACCCACGAAATAACTAGGCAGTTTATAAAACGGTTTACTCTTACCAATACCCTTACTTATTTCCCTTATTGTCAACATGGTCCATGCTTACCTAAATAAATTCAATAAATGCAGGTGAGGGGCGCCTGTCATGATTGGAGCTGCAGGATGGAGTCCTGCATTGTGCGCCCTGCTCAGCGGAGCGTCCGCTTCTCCCTCCGACCCTGCCTCCTCTCATGCTCTCTCTCTCATTCTCTCTCAAATAAACAAATTCAGTCTTAAAAATAAGTAAATAAATCCAGATGACATAGGCATAATCCTACTGCCTAGAGCCCACCACTGTTAGCATGAGGGTGGGCAGGTTATTGAGGAATTCTCATTTGTCTCCTTCCAATTATTATACTATTTTACAAAACCAAGTATTACTTTATCAGAAAGAATCTATATTAATATGAAACAAATTGTATGTGCATGTGTCATACATACACAAACATGCACTGAAAAATATGGTTGTTTTATAGGCCCTTTAAAAAGATAACCTCGGGGCGCCTGGGTGGCTCAGTTGGTTGAGCGACTGCTTTTGGCTCAGGTCATGATCCCGGAGACCCAGGATCGAGCCCCGCATCGGGCTCCCTGCTCGGCGGGAGGCCTGCTTCTCCCTCTCTCACTCCCCCTGCTTGTGTTTCCTCTCTGGCTATGTTTCTCTCTGTCAAATAAATAAAATCTTTAAAAAAAAAAGATAACCTACACGTTTTCACTTAATATAAACCTGGTCATGTTTCCATGACAACCTGCCATTTTCCAATGACTGCTCAGCATTTGGTCATGTGGATGGGCCATACTGCACGCACCCCTGCACGCACCCCTGCACGCCAAAGTGTGGTTCAAGTGGCAAGTGCCAACAAAGACCACGTGCTCACCTGCGTCCACGTAGATCTGATGGGTCGGCCTGAGCTCCCTACTGCAGCACCCAGACCTGGAAAAGCGTGGACTAGAGACACGTCCAGCCCCATAGGGCAAGTCTGAGCACCCTCTTCCCTGTTAGAGGGTGGGCAGTCTAGGGTGGTGTCATCACGTGTGAGGAGGAGGGTCAAGGCCAAGGACGGGATGTGGGCTGGCTGCTCCCTCCAACTCTGAGCCTGTGGGCGTTCCTTCTGGCCACAGGTGCCCCAGCTTCTCCATCCCCTGCTGGCTTGGCGTTCACTAATTCACTCGTCTACTGGTAGGATGCTTCTTGAGGACTGCTAGGCACCAGGCCTCATGCAAGGACCAGCGGGGAGTGCAAAGGTGACCCGGAGGTTCCCCAGGCCTGCAGACCACCTGGCCTCCCTGCAGCCACACCTTACCTGCCCTGTGGTCCATACAACCTTCCTGCTCTAGCCCGGTCAGGTGCTGAGAGAGGGCCCACGGCTGGGAAGAGGCAGAGCGGGACCCAGCCTCAGGCTGTGGGGCTTAACACCTGTTATTTGTTGTCTTTATATGTTTAGGAGCGATTTACTACTACTACTACTACTACTACTACTACTACTACTACTACTACGAAGCATGGGTAGGATTAACTGGTACTTAATAGTTGCTCTGCACCTACTCAGAGCTAAGTGTGTGTCCCTGAACTGTCACAGTAACTTGACAGGCTTTGAGTCTTCCTCGCCCAAATGGGAACATCAAAGCTCAGAGGTGAAGGGGTCCTGTCTGGGTCATCGAGTGATCCAGAGGGGCACCCCAGGATTCAAACAGCACCCCAGGACCCCTTACCCTCCTCTGCTCTTCTCTTTTTCCCTTGGCCATAGCACTTACTCTGTGTGTTTATGGCTCACATCCTCTGGGCAGGGACGGTCCTCTACTTGTCCAGGTATGTGCCCAGGGGCCCAGAGAGGACCTGGCCCACAGTAGGTGGCCAATACATATTTATCAAATAAATGACTTCGTGTTTCCCAAGGCTGGGCTCTAATCTACTACAAGCCTCACCATCAAAGACGGATGACCAAAGGAGGCTGGTTATTTGGGGTGACGACACCAGAAGGGAAGGGGAGAAGGGAACAAGGAGGGGGTGAAACTCCCACACTGGGGCGCACAGCTGTAGGTGAGAAGAGGAAAGGGCAGCGGTGGGGCCCTTGCCAGGGGGGAGAGGGAGCCCTGGAAACAGCATTTTTCACCATGGCCTCCCTACCCCAGGCGCCCGGATCGCTTTCGCAGTTCGCATTTCTAAGGCTGCTCCTGGGTTATTTCGGTCGGGAAACCTGATCCTTTGCGGGGTTTATTTTAGCACCTTGGAGAACTCCCAGTGCCGAGCGGATCCGGGCGCACCCAGCCCGCTGACACCGCCTGGGGCGGCCGGGGGCATACACTGGACCCCCGCTCCCGCAGATGCCGTGGCGCCAGGTGCGGGCCCCAGGGGTCTGTGCGCACTCCGGCCTCTCCCTGACCTTGGGGCGCAGCTGAGCCTCTGCTCCCGGGCTGGGGTGGTGATTGCGCCAGAGGGCAGGGCTTCTGATGCCCAGAACTGTGGCTCTGAAGGCTCCGCTGGGGAGGCCTGACCAGAGGGGCGGAGAGAGTCGCTCCCTGGGATCCCCAGAGGGCGCCCCCCTTGGAAGCCAGGCTGGGAGAAGCAGCCCTAGTCATCCTTAGGTGACTTCCATGTGGCCAGTGCAATCTCCATCCCGCAGGTGTCCACACTCCGTGTCCCCCCCCCCCCCCCGCCTGGAACTAACACCCAACAGGGCGGCATGCAGGCACACACGCACACTCTCACATACAATCACACATGCATCCACACATCCGCGGAGACACTCCCCCTGCCCCACACAGGGACACACGCGCCCTCCTGCCTGCTCATACATCCACATGCTCATACAGACACCGTCACACAAGGCACACACACTGTCATGCATGATCAACGCACACTTGCTCATCTATACGCACACCACTTATGTTCATCACACGCAGACACACAACTGTCACATATATCCTCCCACGTAGAGATACACCCACACCGCACACGCTCACACATACAGTCACACACTTTAACCTCGATCGCACCCTCCCCCCGGGTAAGTGCTTTCTTCACCGCCCCCTTCCCCAAGCTCCACCCTGGAAACGCATAAATCAAAACAATTTATATGTCTGATTTACAGCAATCGATACTTACTTGTAACCATTTCAAGTATGAATTTGTATTTATATATTATTCAGGTTAATTCATATCTCCATTCATCATTCCCGGGTTTACCCTGACGTCTCTCTGACCCATGGGATGTAAGTGGTGTGGGGACCATGCCTGCTGTCTGTGCGGGCCCTGGCCGTTTTCCCAGCAACCTCTGAGCATCCGGCCGAGCGCACGTGTCCAGTCCATACTGGGGAAGGAAGGCACGTGCGGACGGTGGAGGGGCCAACTGAGAAGTCCCAAGCCTCATGTACCCTAGAAGTGATGTGGTTCTGAACTTCCAGCCAGGAAGGCCTTTGCTTACAGAGCTGCGGCCACCTGAAGCTTAGTCTTATGGCTCCCAGACATGTCCCCATACCAGGCCACTGCCTCTTAATGGAGAATGACCTAGGGTCTAATGCGGGGGCCCTCTCTGGATGACCTTGCTGGGCCTGTGTTCCCCATCTGTGTAGGGGAGGCCGTGGATCACCCCTGAGATCCCATTCCTGGTCCCTGAAGAGGTGAGGTGCACCAGTGAGGTCAGGTGGGCCCTGCAGTGGGCTCCACCCCCTGGCCTCCCCCCTCCAGCCATTTGCCTGGCCTTCCCGCCCTGCCCGCTGTTTCCTGGGTGGGCATTCCAAGACTTACCACTGGCTTCTAGTCTGGTCCCAAACAGTTAAGGAAAGAACCCTGTTTCCCAGGGCAACAGAATTCCAGCATTAACATTTCCATCTGCAGAACAAGGGCTTTTCGTTCCTGGGAAATGCCTTTCTAGTCCCATGATGACCACACCCTTGGAGGCCAAGAGCTCTTGAAGGACCGGCGTTGGCCTTGAGGCGCAGGTTGGT
Source organism: Spilogale gracilis (assembly GCA_004023965.1). NCBI lineage: Eukaryota > Metazoa > Chordata > Mammalia > Carnivora > Mephitidae > Spilogale > Spilogale gracilis. Next base: position 22,959 of record PITA01004073.1, read on the forward strand.
CAAATAAGGGAGAGGGAGCCTGGAGACATGCTCCGGTGGCCATGAAAACGAGACCCCGACAACTACAGGGACACCAGGGAGAGCACCCTGAATCGCCAGGCTCCGGGTCTTCGAGCCGGGCTGCTGAGGGCAAGTCCCGCCCCGTCTTCCCTGGCCTCAGTGTCTTGGCTACAGAATGGCACGGGGACAGAAGCCAGCTCGTGGGCTGACTGCGGAGGGCCTCGAGGGGGAGGCGGATGATAGCTGATGGTGATGCTCAGTGAGAAGCGCCTCCAGCTCTTTCCGCAGACCTTGAGGGACTCTCAGCTTGTTTGGGCCGCATGTGAAAACTCAGCCGGTGGGCCGTGGAGTTCTGATCTCCGATTGGTTGTATGGCTGGTTCTCTGTGGCCTCTCTGGGCCAACGTGCCCAGAATTGAGAGAACGTGTATTTCCACTGATCATACTTTGAGTCCCTGAGTTGCCACCCTGGGGAGCACACCATCTCCTGGCTGGGGCTGGGGCCATCCCGTTCCTCCTCGTTCCCATTCACTGGTGGCTTTCCCGAGGGTTCTAGGGAGACTGAGATCTGGGGGAGGGAGAAAGGTCACTGGCGCGCACCGAGTGTCCCCACGGTGATGGGCATATTACCACCAGATGTCCCCTTCCTCCATTCTGCAGAGGGCAGCTCTTCATACACGGTGGCCGCTCCCTGGGCCTTCCACAGATGCTGAGGAAGCCGTGGCTCTGTGCCCGACACCCACGGAGCTCCAGAGAGTGCTGAGCAGGAAGAAGACTGAGTCTGAGGCAGGAGGGCCAAGGGGAGCAAGGGCTGGGGAGGCGGCCAGAGTCCTGAAGGGCCCAGCAGGCCTGGGACAGGGCACGTACAAGAGCCCAGCCTGTGGAGACCCTCTCTCTGTCAGGGCTGGCCTGTGGGGAGCCCTCTTCAGCTCAGAGCATGGCGAACAGGCCTGCGAACACAGCCGTAGCCCTCAGCCCCCAAACCGGCCTTTCAGCTGGCCCAGGACAAAGTACTGCATGTGGGCTGATGTGAAAGGGAGGCGTCTATGGGGCTGAGGTTAAGGGGGAGGGGGCTTCTATTGTGCAAGGCCCTCACCCTGAGGGCACCTGAGCACCTCTTCCCATGGGACTCAGGAGGGACAGGGCTGACTAGGGGTCGGTTCCATCCCACTCAGAGGGGCTGGCCCTGGCTAGCAAGGGCAGCATCCGGGAGGAAGGAACTGGGTGGGCTTTGGACTTGGCCAGATCTGGCTGGGGATCCAGATTCTGAAAAGCTCCTGTCCCCAGACCCTTGGGTCTCTGTCTATATAGCCCACCTCCTGGGGTCAGGGGTCACCCAGGCAGCGCCATCTCTAGGGGTGTGGCTGTTTAGCGACAAGGTTAAGGCTCTGGTCTCTGTCCTTTTCACATCAAATGAGAAAAATGTGCAGCTTAGCACACGTTCACTGAGCACCCATGTCCTTGTCACCAGGATGGCATCTGTGACTTCAGGAAACACCCTGGCCTGTGGGGGCTGCCCTGTTCCAGGCACTGGGGGAGATGAGGGGTTGGGAGATGAGGCAGGCATCCCCACAGGTTAATCTCTTACCTACACAGAAACTGAAGGGCACAACAATGATCTGAAGGCAAAGGCTGCGGTGAGCCCCAGAAGGGCAGAATGCTTGGGGGAGCCAGGATGTGGCAGCAGGGAGGGGCCCCCTTGGGTTAAAAGGCCAGGAAAGTCTTCTTTGTGGAAATGGACATTTACACGGGGTGTCTGGGCATCTACTCTGAGGCAGCAAACAAGTCAGGAGGGCCACACCCCCTTCGTCTCGGGGTGCAGGACTACAAATAAGGTACCTGAGGCCTAAGCTGCTGTTGGCATGTGATGGATCCCTCCACCTGGCTGATCATCCCTCAAAAGAAAGACCTCAGAGGGGCTGGCACCCTCCCTCTCGGGCTCCTGCCCCTGCTGGCACTTAGGATGCTCCAACGGGAGGGACAATGGCCGGAAGGACCTGGTCCACCGCGGGCTGTGGAAGGTCAGAGTCGTGAGGGTGCAGCTACTGACTTGAGGTAGCTAGGAGAGGTTCACAGGGCTGTCCAGGGTCAACCCCCTCCCCTTGAACCTTGGCGCTCAGAATTCTGGAGTCCCGGTAACAGCACCTCTTGGGTGGGGCCTCGGGCAAGTCTCTGGGGTCTCCCAGCTTTGAGTTCCTGCTCTGTGAAGTACCCATAGTGGACCTCCCTCCACAGGGGCGGCTGATGGCAGATGAAGTGATGAAGCACTTCATCACAAGCTGGGGCGCAACAGGCCTGACCACCTGTCAGCGTGCCAAGAGGCTCAGTCCCAGGAACCCTTTCCCCAGACTTCTCTCCCACGCTTCCCAGTCCTGGGGCCTCCCAGGGCCTCTGCACGGTTTCCACCGAGCCAGGGCCCCACCGCGGCCAGGAATACCGGGACCGTGCAACCCTCCTCCCCAGAAAGTCGGCCCAGTTCAAAGGGCAGAGGAGCCCACCTGGACCCAAGACAGAAGCTGAACTACACTACCCAGAATTCCTGGGGCTAGCCAAAAAGGAAATGTCGTTTATGCAAGGAGAGGCTCAGCTCCTCACAAGCTGCAGAAGGGGGGGGGGGAGAGCATGGGAGAAAATTAGCAAGGGGAGGGAGGGCTGTGTGCGGGGAGCGAGGGTGGAGAGCAGGGCGGGCAGCGAGGAGGAGGCGGCGCCCGCCCGCCGCCGCCGCCTGCAGACCTGCATCCCCGCGGGGCCGGCGAGCCGGCGGCTGTTTCTGCGTGCGCTGCGCTCCGGCCGTCGGCTGCGGGCGGACGCGGGGCCAGGCCCGCGCAGGGGCTGAGTTTCTGCAAAGTTTGACCTGGTTGCCTTTCCGATGCTGCAGCAGAGCGAGGCAGCGCGGGGCGCGCCAGGCGGCTGCGGCGCGGCTGCGGGGCTGAGCGGCGACAGCTCGCTCACAATGATCATAAAATAAAGCGGGCGCACGGGGTGGAGGCGAGAGAGCCCCGAGCCTCACCCCTCCGCCCCCGGCCACCCTCCCGGCAGCCCCGAACCAGGAGGAGGTGTGGGGCCGGGGGCGCCCACGGCCGTCCCGGACCCCAGTAGAGCCAAAGGACACTGCCCGGGGGAGAGGGGACGTCCCGAGGACGTACCCGCGTCGGGGGTCAGGGGCGTCCGGAGCGCGGCGTCCGGGGCACGCGGAGCGGCCAGAAGGGCAGGTGAGTCGGTGGCGCCGCCCGGGTGGGGGCGTGCGCGCCAAAGTTCCCCAGCGGCGGCGAGCGCGCCCGACGCGCGGGGGACCGAGGGCCGCCCGGGGCTGGATCGGGGCTGGCTCGGGTAGGGACAGAGGCGACCGACGCGGCGGGGCTGGGGCACTGCGCCCTCCGGGGTAGGGGGATCCCGGCCCGGGAAGGGGCGCACGCCCGGTCACACCGCCCTGAGGGGTGACACTGCGCCCCCAGGGGACTGGAGGGACCCGGCCGGGGGGGAAGGGGCTCCGGCGCTGGCGGCGAGGCGGTGGCGGCAGTGCCAGGGCCAGCTAGTCCACGCGGCTCACTGCAGTGCCAGCCGGTCGTCCTCCCCACCCCCCCCAAACCCACGCCACCCCCGGGCCGGGAGGGTGTCAGCGGAGATGTCACGGGCGGCGATTATTCGCTGGTGCGCGCGGTCGTGCAGCCGCCACTGACGGGGCGGGCGGGGGGGGGCAGCCGCCTCCGGGGAGACCGCCCAGAGCTGCGCCGTCAGCTCCGCAGCCCGCGCCCCGCGCACACGCGTCGCTGCCTCGCGCGCCCCCCGCAGCAAAGTTCCGTTCAACTTTGAGGCGGGCCTTGACGCCCTGTCTCTGCCACCACCCCCCTCCCCTAGGTCCTCGGCGGCCGCGGCGAGCCAGGCGGCCGGAGCGCAGCCCCGGAGCCCCGCGCGGCGGCGGGCGGCGACAGCAACAGCCGCGGGGGGACGCGGCGCGCCCGCGTGGGGGCGTCGGCCCGCGCCCGCGAGTGGGCGCCGACGGGGACCCGCGCCGCGCTCCTCGGGGACCCCGCGGGCGGCCGGAACCCGGCGCTCGCCTCCTGGAAGCCGCGGGTCGGCGCTCGCCCCCGAGGGCGCCCCGGCCTCCGCGCTCGAACAGAAACTGCTCTTCCATTGATTGGGCCCCGTTGGGCGAGCGGCCGGTGCGTGTGCCCCGAGCGAGCGCGTGCGGAAGGCAGAAGGGCAGGAAGTCGGACTTCTGCAGCGAGGGTGGCGGCACCGCGCAGGGGACGAGCCTTCCTCATTGATGTGTCTGCCGGCCTTCGCCTTCTTCGCCCCAAGACTTCAGGAGCGTCCCCAAGCTGCGTTCCCCGCCTGTGAGGCACGGAAGGGCTGGATGTCTGAACAACATGATTATCCATTAACCTCCAAACTTTCCTTTTTTTAACCCAAAGAATATCGGTGATTTTTGTCCACTGCTAGCAGAAGAGAGAACCCAAGGCTCTTGAAATGCAGCAAAATCCTTATTTATAAACGGCCCGAGATAGTGACATGCAGACCCCCTGTACTCAGTGAATTTTCTATCCTATGGATATCGGTCTTGAGATTTGAGATTGGAGATCAATACTGTCTGCACTGGGGCTGGCAGCCTCCATCCTTTCAATGCCCAGTTTCCTCTGGGACTGCTGGCCTTCCCTGGAGATCAGAGCGGTACTGTGTGCCATGGGCTGTATTCAGAGCATCGGAGGCAAAGCCAGAGTCTTCCGGGAAGGTATCACCGTGATTGACGTGAAAGCCTCTATCGACCCCATCCCCACCAGCATTGATGAGTCCTCCAGCGTGGTGCTCCGCTACCGGACACCCCACTTCCGTGCCTCGGCCCAGGTGGTCATGCCACCCATCCCCAAGAAAGAGACCTGGATCGTCGGCTGGATTCAGGCGTGCAGCCATATGGAATTCTACAACCAGTACGGGGAGCAGGGCATGTGAGTACAGCCCTGCACAAGTGTTGGGGGGCTGCTCAGCGTGCGAAGGTTGGGGCCTGGGGTGGGGGCTGGGAGTCAGAGGGGAAGCTTTAGGCAGGTACCAAGTGGCCTCTGAGTCCTTCTTCTTGGCCAGGTGATCTCCTCTAGGGTTTGCCTGTTGAATCGGACTGGGGTCAGGTCTCTGGGACCTTCCCTCTCTGTGTCACTGGTCCCTGGCGTTCCTAGGCTGATTTGTAAAGGCGCATTCCACCAGGTGCCTCTTCAGCAAATTTGACAAGTGTGCTATCCTGGGGCCATGAGAGAGGCTGATGTTTGGTTCCCCCCACCCCCAGGCTTGGGTCTCCCTGGGAGGGAAGGGCCCATACTCCAGAGGAGAATGGGGCCCTTGAATGCCTCCGTGGTTATTTGTGTCATGCTTTGGGCTTGAACTTGTCTCTGCAGCATTTTCAGAGGCACACGAGGGCCGGGGGAAATGCTTTATTCCTATAGTGTTTTGTTGGAGAGGATGGCTAGTTTTAGAAAACCTAGTTTGGTTCACATTCTCTCCTTGAGGCAGATGTAGACATCCAGTGTCAGTGTCCAGAAGGCTCCAGAGGGACCCGAACACTGGCCTCTTCTCTCCAGCCTGGTCTCCAGAATGTTCCCAGGACAATGCACATCTTGGTGCAGGACACCGGGAGCCTGGGTCTTCTTTCCTGCTAGGTGCTCTGGCCCAGAGATGGTCATGCGCGTTCTAGAAAGAGTAGCCATAGAAAGGAAAACAACTTAGCTTTCAGGGCCGCCCCAAGATAGGGTGGTGAAAACAGCTCTTTCAGAGCATTGAGGTCATTCGAGGGAGCTAGGCAGGCCCTGAGGGCAGCTTCCCTCCCTGTGCACCCTGCTTCCCAGTTCTGCAAGTGAGGAGCAGAGCAGGGGATTCCCTGGGAATTGGACCTTTTGGCTGATTTCAGAACATCCTGGCACCCCCCCCCACCCAAAATTAGAGGGGGTGAGGAGGGGATGGAGGGTGGCGGGAGACCAGATCCTGTCGCTTCTCCACTTAACAACTCCAGGGGGCACCTCTGAAGTTTTAAGGGAAACGAGGAAAGTGGTAAAGAGTAAAAGGCGGTGTAACTGGGATCACCCCACAGAGGTGCGTGGGGACCGTGTCCCTCCGTCAAACTGATGTCTGTACCCAAAGCCTCTGATTTTCGAAAGTGGCTGTTAACCCAGGCGGGGGCCTGACTTTCCATCACAAGAAGGGAAACGCGATTCTTAGTTATTCCGTGTGGACTCTGTTAGGAGGCCTTAAGCCCGAAGTCTTCTGGGACTTTGTAAAGGATCTGGGAAAATCAACAAGACCCAGAGGTTTTTATAGGGGTTTTAGGCAAAGCCTGTCTTCCAACGTGGAAGTGGAGGGGAAGGCAGAGGGTCTCGCGGAATGCAGAAAGATAGGAGCGCCAGGAGGAAGGAAGTGGGGGAGAACCAGGGGCGCTGAGTTGAGACAGCCTCTGTGCGCTGGGGCCAGAAACCTCCCTTTGGTGGCTCCCTTCAGGCACTATTGCTAGAGGCAGGCTTGAGGCCCGAGACCGGAGATGCGCCTGGTGCACACCTGGGCAGCAGTTGAGTGGACAGGGGCGGGGGGGTGGGTGGTTGGGGGTCTCCAGGCTCTGCTCTTTCCAGGCTGTGACCGTAGCCACCCTGGCCCTTGGTTTCCTTGTCTGCAAACAGGGCCAATCGCAGTCCTTGCCCCCTGGCTTACTGCGAGAACTACGGGAGGTGACATTTGTCGAGCAGTTGGCACTGTGCCAAGCCCAGGGTTTTGTCTTTGACGTTGTTACCGTGACCATCCTTCTGTCAGCTGAGGGGCTGAGGCCTGGTGTCTGTGAGGAGCTGAGAACCGTGGCCATGACTGCAGAATTCGGACAGATGCAAACTTCTCCTGGTCCCAAAGTTTCTCCCGAGCCCAGGTCTCCGTCTTTTACACAGCGCCCACTCCCTGACTTTTAAAAAATTTAAAAATAGTGCAAGTCATGGATGATTTGTGTTTTCAGAGGTTGAAGGCCATTTTCTTTGCTCTCCATTTGCTTCCCTATGTTTCCTCCCCCTTCCCTGGGACACCTCTTACAGCACAGAGGGGGGCCCTGTGTTCCCTGCACCCATTCTTCCCGGGGCCCGAACTCCCAGCCCACCACCCTGGCTCTGAGGCCCTGGATGGTCACCAGGTGCTGTGTGTCAGCTGTCGGGGGAGGTAGGGAAAGAAGTCCCCGCAGGCGGCTCTGAGGGACCAGAGAGAGGGACAGTTGGAGGTGACCCACCCTATGGCTGCGACAGTGAGTTGGAAGCAGCCCCACTTAGTACTCACCGGCCAAATTGTATTAAAAAGTGGAATTACCAGAGAGCTTGTCTCTTCTGATCCGTGGGCAGAGCCCCATCTTCGACCGGCACCCTCTGGAAATGAGAAGAGCTCGTTTACAGAAAGCCCAACGTCTGCTCCTTCTCAAGTGCAAATGGAAGCATTTTAGGTGTGATCTTTTCAACCCCAAATGATGCTTTTTTGTCTTTCTGAGCCCTGTGTCGAGACAGAAAGGAAGGGGAGGTCAGGTGGGACTGAGCAGGGACCTCAGGCGGGTCACAGCTGCCCCCCCCCCGTCCTGTGCACTGTGTTGGGGGGGGGCAGCAGCCCTAGAGTCTGCCCACTTGGTGCCAGGAGCATTCTGCCCCTGCCAGGACGACCAAACTGTCTCCAGACTTTGCCCGATGTCCCTCGAGGGGTGCACAGTCACCCCTGACTGAGAACCACTGGATGAGACCCTCACAATTGGAATAATTACAATGAAACCCACACTCTGGGCCTTCATGGCCCGGGGAGAGGGCAGCCGGGAGGCAAAGGTTAAGGTTAGGACTTTTGTCCTTTACAAATGGGCTTGTATTCAAAATATTAATTCCAAATACTTAACCGAAACCCATAATGCCCTGCACGTTATCCCTGCTTAAAATTAATCTCTAATCCGGGAGAACTTTTTCGAATGACATCCTGGGTTTCAACTGTTTGAAGCGGAGCGATCACGCACGCCGCCTCAGTCACACCTGACTCCTACGGACGACAGCGTCTCTCTGTGCAAGCTTCGCAGGGTTCTATATGGCTTTCGACCAACCCACATTGCTTTGAAAGCCACCCCCCCAAACTGTCGGAGACACCTGCCTCCACAGCCCCCTCCTCCACGATTCCTCAACCGCCACCTGTCAGCCGGCACAGCCTTCGAAGTGACAAGTCACAATTTCTAGCCTGTGTGGGAGATGCTTCATGTTGTCCCTAGCTCGCCCTCCTCTGGGACCCCCAGGGAGGCTGGGGGCATGGCTGCAACCCAGGCCAGGGCTAGCTGGGGGTTAGGAGAGAGATGAACTCAAGAGAGAGCCTCTCTGTGAGTGGACGGTGCTCCCTGCCCACACCCTAGTCCAACAGGCCATGGATCCCAGCTGCGAACTGGGGACCAGTCTCTTAACTCCCTCCGAGGCTCTCTGTTCCCATGTGTGAGATGGGGAGAACGGCCCTTCCCTCGCTGGGTTGTTGTGAGGATTAAATGAGAAGATGTGCCGTAAGAGCTCAGTACAGCGCCTAGCGCTTTCCGCACACTTGATCCGTGGCCCTGTCCGTGGCAGAGCTACTACAAGTTCATTGTTAATCCTGCAGTGCCTGGTGGAGTCAGCGGAAGGATTGCTCTCGGAGAACTGTGCTCTCGTCTGGGCTGGGTTTCGCAGACCTGCTTACAGTGTGGGAGCTGGGAGTGAGGAGACCTGCAAGGAAGGGTCTTTCCAGCCCGAACATGCGAGGCTGGTGGGAAGGGGCCAAACAGGGGCGGAGGGACTGGGGACTGAGGCTTCAGGCGGAGGGGAGACGCTGGAGCGGGGCAGTGTGCACAGCTGCTCTCTTGTTTCCCCAGGACCTCATGGGGTCCTCACTTTATGATGAGGAAACCACCTCTGAGACCTGAGGCCCCTTGCGCAAGGGGCTTGCTCTGCTCCAGTGGGGGACCACGGGGCGTCTTCCTGCACCCGCGGGCCCCGCACAGAACAATCGAGGACGGAGCTTCCTCTCTGGGACCGGAAGGCAGCCCCCCCCCCCATCTGCTGGGCCCTGGCGGAGGCGAGGGCGGTGTGGGTGGGAGAGGGAAGTCCTTGTTTCCAGGCTTTGGGGTGGGAGGAAGTGGGGGGGACTGCCTGGCCCAAAGAGAGCTCCCCATGGACCGGCCCTAGCCAAGCGACCAGCCCCAGCCTCATCTCCTGAGCGCCGCAAACAAAAGCCGGCTGTGCCCAGAGACGTGCGAGGAGGGACCCAACCGCTGCAGTGATCGGGGAAATAACAGATTAAATCCTGAGATCCTTTGTTGTTCGCTGATCAGATCTGGGTAGAAACGACACTAATCACTAATGCCCTGTGTTGGGGTGTGTGTGGGGGGCAAGTGGACAGCCTCACTGGCCGTGGAGGGCGGGCACGAGGTGGGCAGCTTCTAGAAGGTGGGTCGGGCTAGATCTGTGACAATTTCAAACATACATGCCCTTCCACACAGTTCTGCTCGTGGAGTTTGCCTGACAGAGACTTGGAGCACCGGGCCGGTGCCTGACATAGAGTAGGCGGACAAAAAAAAAAAAAATCTTAAAAAAAAATTGCCGAATGCATGAACTGAAGAGCCAGGATGTAAAGATGTAGGTATGAGGTTGAAAACTCCTGCAAGGCACCAGGAGCTGCGGCAGCGGCCGTCAGTGGGGAGGGCAGGTGTGGTCTGTGTACGGCTTGGAAAGTGGGGAGGCTGCCCCCGCAGGCAAGACAGACCTGGGGGTGCTGCCACCGGGGAAAGGGATCCTGGTGCTGCATTTTCTCACAGAAGTTGTAAAATACGTAGGGTAGGAACCCCGTTTTGTTAAAAAGAAAACACTGTGAGTGGGAATGTGTGCTGTGTGTCTGTGCAGAGAAAGGTCTAGAAGGATGTTTACCCAAGTGTAATGCGGTGAGTAACGTCAGCGAGCTGGGGGAAGGCGTGCAAGATGAGGCTTTGGTTTCTCACTTCATACTCTTCTCTACGGCTTTTTTTTTTTTTTTTTTTTTTAAAGAAAAGCACTGCTTTTGGGGCACCTGGGAGTCTTAGTTGGTGAAGCGTCACCTTTGGCTCAGGTCATGATCCCGAGGTTCTGGGATCGAGCCGCATTTTGGGCTCCCTGCTCAGTGGGGAATCTGCTTCTCCCTTCCCTCTGCCCTGCTTGTGCTCTCTCTCTCAAATTAATCATTAAAGTCTTAAAAAACCCAAAAAAAGTAAAGCACAGCTTTTGTAACTAAAAACTCAAATTAGACAGGCACTGTTGGTCCTTTCTAGGGGACCCGGGGCTGTGGCCTAGACAAAGAGGGGGGCTGGGCCCCGGAAGGAGTGGGTTTTTGTTTGGGGGAACCCTGGGAGCAGGCAGGAAGAGGGGACACCTTTCAGACCCTCCCTCGGAGAGCAGGCGCCTCGGGAAACTGGGCTCCTGGCTGCGGACTTTTACAGAATCTGAACTCTTTGCCAAATGCACAAAACTGAAATGTGTGAGACTGGGAGCGGGGGAAGGTGTGGCCTAAGTGCCTGTGTGACCCCTCTGAGGCCTGAGACCAGCCTGGGCGGAAAAGCCTTGGTACGGGCGGCCCTCTTGCCCTCAAGCCTCAAATCCTTGTCTGTAAACGAGTTTCTCAGAACGTCCGACAGGCATCAGTTGTGGGATGTGAAATAATATTTAAGTGAACTCGGTTAAGCCTAAATATAACTTGAATTTAAAGCAACATATTTATTTTAATATATATCAGGGAAAAAATATATCTAGCCTACCCAACATGTTATTTTGGTGCGTTTCTAAGGAACAACTCAAAGTAATTTTTAAAAAATGATTGATTTTAAGGAAAGAATTTCAGTGAATAATAAATAATACAGGAGATCCATAGACAGGATCAAAGTGAACAGAGATGTTAAGTTTGGAAACTGCTCTGAGGCTCAGTGGGCTGTGCCAGGCTGGCTCCGGGCTCTAGAACTCAAGATGCAGTCGGAGCCCTGGGAGAGGCGGGGAGCCCCAGGGCTGCAAGGGGCCGTCCATGCAGGGGAGAGAGCCCAGGCCCAGAGTCACCAGCCCTGCCTGGCACGGACCAGGGCCCTTCCTAGAGCCACGGGGAGGGGTGTGGGGCTGTCCTCAAAGGTCACACCAGGTGCAGGTCCCACCTTCCCTCCCAAGGCGCTGCCCTGGGCAACCTTGGGTTCCTTCACCCTCTGCTGGGAGTCCGTTGCCCTTGGCCGGTCCTGGGTGGTGCTTCCCAGCCCCCATGCTTGTACCTCAGCACAGTTTCCACATCTCCTGTCTCCAGCAAAGGCTTTTCTTTTCCTTTCCTTTCCTTTTTTTTTTTAAGATTTATTTGAGACAGAATGCATGCCTGAGGGGTGGGGAGGGGCAGAGGGAAAGGGAGAGGGGGAATCCCTGCCTAGCGCGGAGCCTGACACAGGGCTGGATCCCAGGACCCTGCGATCATGACCTGAGCCGAATCCAAGAGTCAGATGCTCGCCTGACTGAGCCATGCAGGGGCCGCCAGGGAAGGCCTTTCTGTAACCCCTTCAAACTCACATTCTCCGTCAGTCATGGTGCTCAGCTTGTGGGTGAATGCACATGGGTGTGTGTGTGTGTGTGTGTGTGTGCGCACACACGTGTCCAGTGAGTGCTGGGGAAGAGTTCCCTGCAGCTGCGGTCCTGGCCCGGGGTCCTGTGGTTGCATTACCTTGAACTAGGCCTCTCTTGTCTCCACGTCTCTTCCATCAAACGTGCCCCCGGTCTTGGCCCCAGGGTAGTTGAAGAGAAGCACTGTGTGGACGTGTAGACATGGGGGACATGGGGGGGGTAGGACTGCTGTCACCGGCGTCGCTGCAGGGGCGGCCCTTGCTGGGAGGGGCGGGTTTGGGGCAGCAGGCAGCTGCTCTAGGTGAGACAGCACACAAACAGGAGCAGCTCGGGGCACTCTAAATTCATTAAGGAGACCCCCTTAGGGGGCCCAGGCCCTAAAGGAAAGACTGGGCGGGCTGCCCACGGTCACTGATCCAGGCCATCAGTCCTCCTTTTGCCTGATCCCAGGCCAGGCACCAGGGCAAATCCTGGAGGCCTGGCCCCTGCCCCCTTGAGATCATCAGCAGGCAAGCCCATGATTATTATTTAATCAGCCCTGCGCCTGTGCCAGGAAGCAGCAGGACGAGGACAGAGTGGCATCGGAGACGGGGTAGGGCCAGGGTGGGCTTTCCTGGGGGACCCCGGAGCTGAGGCAGGAGTAGCACTGGCTGGCACAGGAGGAGGAGGGGTACAGCCCATTAGAGGAACTGAGAGTGGCTGGGGGGGTCTGGAGCCTGGGGAGGGCGCGGATGTGTGCGCACCCCAGCGGGAGCGGTCCTGAGCTTCTCCTGCATCGGCTTTAAGGGCCATGAGGAGTTACGGCAGATTTCACAGGGTTGGAGGCAGGGATGGTGCAAACGGATTTGTGTCTTTAAAAGATCAACTGGGCTTCTGGGGAATATTGCAGGAGGCAGGAGTACAGGCTGGGAGACCTGTGCGGAGGTCCTGGCCAGGGTGAAGGCAAAGAGAAGGGGGGCGTTCAGAGGTGAGAGGGAGAGTCACGGATGGCACCAGGTGCCCAGAGGGTCCAGGGTGCCCCGCTGGCAGGTGCTCTGCAAATGTCTGGGGAGTGGGTGACGGATGGGGACGGCCACAGGCGGAGGGGTGTGAGGGAGGCTGAGGAGTCTGATTCACACGTGATGCGAGGAGATCCCAGAGCATTCGCAAATCCAGCTTCCAGCCTGGGCTTGCCTGCTGGCCTTTGGATTCACACACTGAGGACGAGGGCAGGAGTGTGACAGGGGGCCCGTGGCGGCAGGGCAGCTTCCTGGGTGTGTAGACTGCGTGCTCGCGCCTGGCCCATGATCCCCTCGCATAGTTCAGTGCTCTGCTGTTGCTGTGTTGAAATCCTTCCTTTTTGAGCCGGGGATCTCGAGGTTGTGCTTGCACTCGGTCCCACAAGTTCTCTAGCTGGTCATGCCCAGAAGAGCAGCAGAAGCCAGGGAACAGGTCAAGGGGGTGGACCAGTGTCTTCTGCTCACGTGTGCGAAGGTGGTCACAGGCGCATCTGCGCCCACCCTCCAAATGCCTCTACTCCCAGTTGACCCGTTGGCTGAGCACTCGTGTGCATGCGCGGTGCTGGGAGGCTGGCTCACCACTTTCCGTGGCCTCTGCGCACCAGAGCCTACTCACAGGGTCTGTGCTGTGCCGAAACGAGGAGGTTCAGCGTGTGCAAGGCTGGGGTCCCAGCCCGCCCCTCCCTGCCGTGGAGCAAAGGACTAAGGGTCTGCCTTGAAGTCCAAGGTCATCCCAGAGCAAACGAGGAATCTTAGAGGAGGCAGTGACTGTATGGAATTCACTCCCTCCCAAGCATGTATCGTCCAAAAATTGTAACTGGGGTCAAAAAAGCTTCAGGTCAGTCAGGGCTGGCATACCTCTAAATGCCTCCTTCATTCAGATGGTTTCCAGGAGCTGTTTATTGCCCTTTGTATCGACTCATTCAATAATCACAAAAACCTCGCAAGGTGGGTAGTTAACTGATGAGAAAACAGATGATCGGAGATTTGTAACTCCGTCAGAGCTAGTAGCTGGACTGGGGCTGGAGCTAGGCTGGTCTGTGTCCCCCAGAAGTTGTGCCCTTCCTCAGGTTCCCTCCCACCTCCATGATGAGGGGGAGGGGGGGGAGCTGGGACCCGCCCCCCCTGCCGGGAGCATCGGCAGCCCAGTGCCGGCCTGGGATGATTTGAAGGCAGACGCCCCAGGACCTGGTTCTGAGTAATATCCCACATGAGACACGGCTGTCTGCCAGCTCATGGGAACCGTCACCTGTCTCTGACTGAGCCAAGGCGGGCATGTTGGGGGCTGGGAGAGAGGGGCCGTTCTGGTGCTGAGCCCCACTCCCTGAAAATAAGCCAGCTCTTAGGCAGGGAAAGGGGAGCATGGAAGAACAAATTTCCTTTTGCAAGTTTACTTTCTTCCCTTTTAATAACAATAATGATAGTTATTATTATAAGTACATTTTAATAATAATAATTATTATTATTATTAAGTAGGCTCCAGGTAGAGCCCAACTTGAGGCTTGAACTCATGACCCTGATAGCAAGATCTAAGCTGAGGTCAGGAGTCAGATGCTTAACTGACTGAGCAATGCAGAGGCCCTGTTTTCTACCCTTGAAAAAAACCTTTTTGCAAGCCGGTATAGCCACTGTGAGAGGACAGAATGGGTGCCTTGAGGGCATCTGGGCACAGGCAGGGAAAAGGCACAGGCTTCTGAGAAATCCAGGACGGGGACCCTAAACGCCTCCTCCGGCCCACAGTACCCATCTGAAGGGGGGGCTGCAGCAGCAGACCTGTGCCTGGTGGCTCTCGGCGACGGGTGGGGGCCTCAGAAATGGGAGGGCATCTGTGCTGTTGCCCCAGTTTCCTGGGACTTTGATGAGCACAGGGCCCCAGGCGGGAGGTGGCCCAGTAGGCAGGTGTTACCCTAATTTGTGACTTTTTCAATGGAATCAACACAAAACAGAAAGGAAATAAACAGGAAAATCAGCAACATCGCATTCCTATTCATCCCTCCCAGAGTGGCCCCAAATTTGCTAACTGCTGACATTAAATGATACATTTGGATAAAGGAGTGCATCTTTTTCCATCTCCTCCGCCTGGAACTCTGCACCCGTAAAACGCTGACCCCCTGCCCCTCCCGCGTTCTACTTTCTGTTTCTATGAATTTGACCACACTAGGGACCTCCTGTACGTGGGACCATCTGGCATTGATCCTTGTCTGTCTGACTTCATTTACTCAGCATCATGTCTTTGGGGTTTATCCATGTTACAAAACTGCATTCCTTTTTATGGCTGAAGAATATTCCATTGTGTGGTTGGACCCCATTTTGTTTGTCGATTTTCCCGCCAAGGGACACGTGGATTTCTTTCATCTGTTGGCCATTGTGAATGCTGTGAACAGGAGCGTTTTGTAAAGTACCGTATCCTGCAGGGCACTGCTGGCTTCCCTCGTTGTGCAGAATTCTGGGTGCAGAGTGCTCCGAGCTTCGGGATTACAGGTGCTCAGGTGGAAACAGCACTGGATGAGTCAGGCTGCCTGGGTCCCAGGCCCCGTTACCTGGGAAAAAGCTCCCTGGCCCTGGCTTCACTGTCTTTATCTGTCTGGCGGGATGGACATGATTGTTGATGAGCGTCCAAGGAGGGGGGGTTGCTCCCCCGATGCTGCTGTGCCCGCAGCCACATGAGAGACAGGCTGGTGTCCTCTTCCGTCCGAGAGCTGTTATTATAGTAGCAATAGTGATGACTGATTGGAGACGATGCAGGAGAACAGGATGTGGCTTTGAAGGGGGCTATGTCTGGGGGAGCTCAGACATGATGGAGGATGTCTGTGTATCGTCTGCCCCTGCCTGCCCCCCGGGGAGGGGGGTGCAGCCTCGTGGGTGGCTGATTGAGTAAACTGGCCTTCCTGCCCTCAGGTCCAGCTGGGAGCTCCCAGACCTCCAGGAGGGCAAGATCGAGGCCATCAGTGACTCAGATGGGGTGAACTACCCCTGGTACGGCAACACCACGGAGACGTGCACCATTGTAGGTCCCACCAAGAGAGACTCCAAGTTCATCATCAGCATGAACGACAACTTTTATCCCAGCGTCACGTGGGCCGTGCCCGTCAGTGAGAGCAACGTGGCCAAGCTGACCAACATCTACCGGGACCAGAGCTTCACCACGTGGCTGGTGGCCACCAACACCTCGACCAACGACATGATCATTTTGCAGACGCTGCACTGGCGCATGCAGCTCAGCATCGAGGTGAACCCCAACCGGCCCCTGGGCCAGCGCGCCAGGCTGCGGGAGCCCATCGCCCAGGACCAGCCCAAAATCCTGAGCAAGAACGAGCCGATACCGCCCAGCGCCCTGGTCAAGCCCAATGCCAACGACGCTCAGGTCCTCATGTGGCGGCCCAAGTACGGGCAGCCGCTGGTGGTGATCCCGCCCAAGCACCGGTAATAGCCAGGGTGCCCTGCTAGGCTAGACTCAAAAAATAACACTGCTCCAACAGCCACACGGACTCCGCAGTCATTCAGCAAAATACAACCACTCTACCTTTTCCAGCGGGCGGATCTCACTGTGCAAATGCCCGGCGATGGCCTCCCCCAGCCCTCTTGGCATCTGCTTCCTTTTGGGGAGGGGGAGGCCCGGCCGGGACACCCAACCCCACCTCCCCCCTTCACCTTGGGTCTCCTTTCCTGGCTATTTCAGTCATTTACTTGCAAGACTCTCTGAAACAACTGCTTTTTCAGTTTTTCTTCTTTTTTTTTTTTTTAAAAACACCTCTTTAAGAGGTTTGGGGCGGGAGGAGGCGGAGCTGGTTATGACCTTGACCGGCAGCTCCTGCTGGTGTGTGAGTGACAGCGCCCACCGCAGCTCCCCTCGTCTTCCTCCCTCACGCGGCCTTATGCAGACTCTGCTTTGCCAAACTTTTGCCTTAAGCTGAATTTAAAGGAAAAAGCCCAAAACAGACAAAGAAAGCAGGATCTCTTTTCTACGGAACTGTTCCTCTTCTGCTAGAGGGGAGGGAGGGGGCAGGGCCAGGAAGGAGACAGAGGCACCTGGGCCCTCCTCCTGCCTGTCTTGAGAGCGGGGCAGGGGGACAGATTCAGACCTCAAACCAGCTGCTCATTCTTTCATTTCAGCAGAAACGAAACCAGAAACCAGACCGCCCACCTAAGGAGCCCCTTGTCTCAGGCTCCGGTGGAAAGCCCCTGCCCCTTACCTGTGGAGAAGATAGCTGTGTGCTCCCACGGCTGGATCTGCTGGGCCTGCTCCTCTCCTCTCTCTTCCGGCAGGCCTGAACTTGCCTGGGGCAGACCTGGGAGAGGACAGAGGGAGGGTTGGGCTCTGGGCATTCTCCCATCTCAGTCCTCAGCATCCAGTCACGGCTCCGCAGGCACACCTAAGTGTTGTGTGGCTTTCTCTTTTCCGTCCACACTGGCCCCAAACGGCCGGAGGGCTAGCCACCTCGAGCCAGATTGAGTTCAAAGGTAGGAGAGGCAGGCGACTTCCCTCCTGGCTCCTTCTCAGGGGATACGCTCCCAGGTGCTCTGGGAGAAGCTGTAGATGGGCTCTTGGAGCCGGTGTTGAAGGTGGGGGGAAGCTGCCCAGGGCCGGCACCCAGGGAGAGGTGGTCCTGGATCTGAGGAGGCCGGGGAGGCCATCGGCCAGCCCACGGGAGCCCCCTTCTTCAAGCTTGCCAGCCCCTACAGCTACTTCATCCGGCCCCTCATTCAAACTGATAATACCCAAGCACAGAAAACCATCAGAAAAGAAAAATAATTCATTTATACTGCAGATGAGCCATGCATTAGGAGTCCCAGTGACAACGTGGGAGGTTGTGGGTCACCTTGCTCTTGTTCTTACTCTGGGGGTGCTTAGTGTCCCGCCTGTCCCCCACGCCCCACTCCTGACAGCTGGCCCGCGGCTACCCTGGGACACCTGGACCGGAAACAGGCCTGTGGCGCCAGCGTGCTACTTGGGGACCCCCCTTGTCTGTCCCAGGACCTTGCCCCTGGAAACTGCCTGTCCCTCTTGGTGTGTACAGAGATCCTGTCACCCAGAGGGGCCCCGGCCCCGAGTGAGGGGGACGACGGGCCCCAGCTCTACCTCTGGGGGAGGGCCAGGAAGGGGCCAGGCTGACAGCGTCCTGCTGCCATGGACAGGACCTGGCTTCCTAACGGAGCGGCTCTTCCCTGCACTCAGGGCTTTCTTGCACTAAAAAAAAGAGGAAGGGCCCTGGTCGAGGGGTCAGGAAGCGGGAGTCCGGGTGCTGGGCTGGGTTGTCACGAACGGATCCTCACTGTGTGAGGGGTGGGAACAGGAGAGGACAGTAAGGGGTGGTCCTGAGCTGTTGGGGGCAGAGCTCCCCCAAACACACACCTGCTGAGTGGGAGCAAGCTCCTGCCCCTGCTCTGGCTGCCTCCCCAGGCCTGCCGCACGCCTGGGCCCCAGCTCACCTTGCTCCCTGACTCTCCCCACCCCCCTGCACCCCTTTCTCTCCATCCCTCCTGGCCTTTCTGAAGACAGGGCTGAAAAGACCCTGGAGAGGCCGCGGGTCTGGTCAAGGACCCTGGGCTTCACTTGGGTCTGGTCCCCGAACCTCCCCCCTGTCAGGAGCATAGACCCCAGGCTTCTCACCTGGGTCCCCAGTCCCTCTGGTGTCCCCCTCCCCCGGCGTGGACACACTCCTCCAGCAATAAGGGCCATCTGTGGTCGTGGAGAGTACTGTGAAAACAAACCAATGCACTTACCAGGAGGCATGAGACTCTTGAAGAACATGTAAAATTAACCTTTTTAAAAAAAGAAACAACAAATATTCACAAAGAGAAATAAAATGTAATTTTAAAGTAGGCCTGGCCAGGATCTGGATGTTTCTGAAGTGGTGGTTCATTTCGGGGTCAGTGGCCCTGTGTTCTGGCCACGGGAGCGAGCGTACTGAAGGTGGGTTGCTTTGTTCACTTTTGCCATCTGCGGCCCTGGGACCTCAAGTCCCTGCCTAGAGTGCCCCTGGCTGGTGCCCCGCGTGGAGGAGAGACAGCAGGACTTGGGGGCAGCTTGGATTTCTGGCCAACAGTAGAAACCCACATGACGAGGGGGAGTTAGCGTTCAGGTGCCCACAGACCTGCAAACCTGTCGTCGCACGGAGAAACGGCTGTCAGGAGGGTGTCAGTCTAGAATGTGGCTCTGTGTCCTACCCTTGGCCAGTGGCTGATGAAAGGGGGTGGTGTGGAGTCAGCGCCCTCGTAGTAAACACTTTCTCCTAATGAGAACTTTCTTAAAAAAGGATGGGAGGTGGGTGTGGGCTCTGAAGGTGGGTCATGGGGTCCAGGCAACTTGCATGAGTTGGGGTAAGATGCCTAGCCCCTGCGAGCCCCCTTTACCTTGTATGGAAAGTGGGGATTCTCCAGGTCTCTGCCTCCTAGCTGATGCGATGAACACATGCTCTTTTGCTTGGTGTCCAAGTGTTAACAACCCGCGTGTTCTTAGGGCCCCCATTTCACAGATGAGGAAACCGAGGGACAGCACAAGTCGAGAAGCTTCTCAAGGCCTCGCATCTGGGAAGAGGCAGAGTTGATCAGAGTTTGAACCCTGGCACTGGAGCCCAAACCCTTATCACCACTGCATACCTTCCATCCTGATGTGTTGCTGCGGAGCATACGTTTGGTGCTCAATAAGTATCAGTGACTGTTGTGAAGGCCGTGTGCTTTGGCTCTGTCCATCCTGGGCTCTCTGGGCAGGAAATGCCTTTCTCCCTGCCCCTCCCCCAGCGGAAGGTTTTGCCCACAGTGAGCCCAGCTCATTCCCTTTGGGGAGGGGCCGCCTGGTCGGCTGCAGGCCACGGGCTCACCCTCCACGGTTGCCGGTGGCCTCCCGGCCTCAACACACAAGGGGCCCCCGTTTGCGGCGGGCACTGGGGATTTGGTTTCTTCTCTGGGTTTTCCACATTGCAACAACCCAACGGCATTCTGCATCCTGTCTCCTGGGTCTGAGACACCAAAGCAGGAAATTGCATAACAGACTCCGCTGGCTGCCCTCCACCCAGATGGCTTATGGGTGGTACAGTTCGCTGTCGTGGTTTGGCTTTCCGCTGTGGTGTCGGCTCCTGAGCTCTGCCTGTGAGAGTGCATGGGGTGTGCGTGTGCGTGTGCGTGTGTGTGTACACGTGCACGTGTGGACAGTCGGGTGTGGGCCTAGGCAGCGGCGGGAGAAAGCTGAGCTGGAGCCCATCGGGATAGAGCCGGAGTTGCTCGGGCACTTGGAGCCTTCAGGGCCCACACGCAGCCAGGGGCGTGCAGACGGCGGCACGCGCTGGAGGGGGGAAGGTTCTGGAGGGAAGGTGCCAGGAGGGTGGCCGTGAGTGGAGAGGATTCCAAGTGGCATTTAGTCACAGTGGAAGCCCTCCTGCTTCTCAAGCTGATAGCAGGTTAAATTTAGCAGTCCCAGACTGGGATGAGACACAGACACCAGACTCGAGCCAGCTGTCGCAAGGTCCCCTGCCGGAGCGGGGCCTGGGAGAGTCGGCTGTCGGGGCTGGGCCAGGCCTGCCTGCCCCACGATGCCAGACAGAACCAGGCACGCCATGACCGCCCCTCCCCACAGCCTGCCTGTCACCTCCAGTCCCTTTTCGGGAGAGTCCAACCTCTGGACTCGGGCTCACCGTCAGTGAGGTCTTGAGGCCACAGAGGAAATCCCACTTGGGCCAAGAGGGAGACAGCTCAGTGGGAACCGCCTAGAGGCCATGGGTGGAGGCGCTCTCAGGTCTGGGGTCGTGTCTATTGGCCCACATGTGCTTTCTCACCTCCTGCTGGATTTTTCTCTTGGTCATCATCTGTCCTGCCCAGCGGCGCCATAGATACCCCTTCCCACCTGGCTGGGGTCCGGGCATCGGATTAGGGCGAATACTGGAGGTACGAACAGGTTACTGTGCACACAGACCATCCAAAGGGACCTGCCCCAAATTCTCAGCCTACAATGAAGTCCCGCAAAGACACACATGCAGAGCGCACGCTCCGGGGCTGGAGGGCCCTTCCTGCCACCACCGAGCACATACGAGCATAAAAGGGGAACTTTCACAGATGAGGAAACTGGCCCTCAGAAGAGGCCGCGGGACTAGCTAGAGGTCACTCAGCTGGGAAGTCGCAGAGCTGGGAGGGCTTCAAACAGCCGTCTTTGACCTTGCTGGGTCATTGCTTTTTTGGCTCCACTGCCCCCCACTCTCCACACTCCCGTTCTACCAGACTGCCCGTCCCCGCTCTTCTGGGAACCGAGGCGCAGAAGGCCCCGAGCGTGGGGCTGAGCGCCAGTCATCAGCAGGCCCGCTGACATGGGAAGATGAAAACTATTATATGCAAGAAAACACATCTGAGCGAACAAGCTCCATCTCTGCGTGTGGTGTCCAGAGAGGCCAACTGGGGCCGCTGCCACGGGTCCAGGCAGGGCCTTTTGCCCTGGTCCATGTAGACCGGAAGACAGAGACGGGATTCGTTCCTCCACCCACCTGAGCCCAATTTAGCTTTAAGTGCCGCTGCCTTGCTTCATTTACGGTCCCTTTTTAATCAGACAGATGACGGGCGGCGGTGCTGGGTGTTTCCGGCAAGTGAGACACGGTCAGAAACCCTGTGCTATTCTTGGCGGCCACTTGTCTTGCTGAGTGAGGTCAGCTGGTTGCCTGACCTCACATGCCTGAGTTTCCTGATCGGCAAGCCGGGACATGCACACCTAGCTTGCCCCCCCCCCCCCCATTCTGGGCCCAGCAATGTGCAGCAGCTGTGAGCCCTGCCCTCGGGGCTGCCTGAGGGGGACCATACCGGGTCAGGGCTTCCATGAGAGTCTAGAGACGCCCCTCCTTCACTACGGCGACCAGACGACAGGCTTTGATTATTCAGGGTCCTTAGACCCTCACCAGATGCTTGCTGGGTGCCAGCCAGCCAGTCAGACGAGAACGTTTCAATGCTGTTTCCAGGGCTGTATCGAGCTAGCGTTCACACATCAAACAGCTCACCCATTTAAAGTGCACCGTCCACTGGCATTTAGGTATACAAAGAGTTGTGCGGCCAGTACCCCACTTTTGGAATGTTTGCATCACCTCAAAGGGAAACCCTGCACCATTAGGTATCATCCCCCACGCCCCACCCCTAAGCCACCGCTGCTCTCCCTCCTTCTCCGTCCATGTCCCTACTTGGGACAGTTCGTGTGAATGGAGTCACGCCCCCTGTGTGCGCCCGTGCCCGGCTCCTGTCCCTCAGCTTGGTGTTTTCAGGGTTCCCCTGTGTCATGGCGTGCACCGGCACCTCGTTTTCGATGGGTGCACTTCTGACCATCTCCTGCGTGTGAGGCCCTCTGACTGGCGCTGGAGAAAGAGCGGCTCGGAGCTACCTGGGTCCCCAGGAGGGGGTGCTCTGTGACACTGATGAGCCTGCAGGGGGCCGAGCGGTCCAGAGGGTCGGAAAGGGGGGCCCGGAGGATGGCCGGCTTCTGGGCACACGGTAAGTACGAGGGAAATTCGTCCTATTAATGCGGGTAAGACCCTGAGACTCAGTTTCCTCATCTGCAAGATGGGGCTCTGGTGCCCTCCTTGCAGGGGCGGGGGTGCTCCACAGCATGGCCCTTAGCCCAAGGCCATAGGAGTTAGCTGTTTTTGACCTTGTAACCGGATATTAAGAAGACTTTTTCTGCCTCAGGCTGGTTGTTCCGTGGGACCAAGGAGCACGTTGGCCAGCCTCGGTCCAATCTCCGCTCAGGTGTGTGAGCAGAGGGGGAGGGGGGCGAGGCAGGAGAAAGGCCGCCCCGCGGAGGGCCATTCATGCACCAAGCGCTCCTCAGCACGGCTGCTTCACTCCAGCCCCTGCCCGAGCTGACAGCCTGGGCCAGCCCGGCTCTGTGTGGGCACGGCCTCTGTCCACGAGGTGCTTAAGGCTCAGTGAACGTTCACCACCATCTCTACTGCTGCAGACGATCCTGGAGAGCATTGAGGCGTGGTCCCCGGGTCACCACTGTCTTCGCTGCCTTGGCTCGGTGGGTCACTCTGAGCATCGTCAGTGTCCTTAGCTGAGACTGTGGATGGCCTATTGTTTAGGAGGCCTTGTGATAACACTCTCGCAGACGTGACCTTCGTAACCATGTTGAAGCTCGCAGCGTGCTGCCATTCACACACCCTGCGCTGGAACACTCGCCGCTCAGCTGCCTCCCTCTTCCCAGAGCCCTTTCTACTTTCTGTCTCTGGATCTGGCGACCCCAGGGACCGCCTATCAGTGGACTCACAACCTGTCTTCTTGTGACTCCTTTACTTCACTGCACGTCCTCAAGTTCATCCACAGCGCGGCCTGGGGCAGAATGTGCTTCCTTCTCAAGGCATGTCTCTCTGATGCCGTGGGTCTCGGCGCCCAGGGGCCTCCTGGGATTACAGCCTAGTCCCTGCTGCTCGCAGTGAGTCATCAGTACGTCCGCAAATTACAGAGCTGCGTGAGGAAGTCCACGTGTGGTTCATTTTGGAAGACTTCCCTCCCTCCTGGGTTAAAGTAATAAATTCCAAGTGCTTAAAGAGATAAACTTTTCTCATTTGGAAAATTCACTTATCTGGAAAACGTTCTTTTTTCATAAAATGGGGTTATTTCTGTGCATGAGTAAGGAGGCAGGAGGAGGAGCAAGCGTTTTTGGAAAGTGCCATAGGGAACTGAGGGTGAGCTTTGAGCGGGTCCTTCACCGTATCCTTGGGGGCAGCTGTAAACTCGGGCTTCCCCAGTCCTTCAGTCTGGACGCAGCTCCTCCCAAGATGTGGCTGGAACAGGAGGGGGACCGGGAGGCTGTGGTCAGGATGCTTCCCCTTGGCCACCAGCTGATGGCCTCATCACGAGTTGCTGAGGCACCTGCGCTCATGCTCAGCGATCACTTGGTGTGGCTGCGGATACGGCTGTCAGCCCTGGAAAATGAGCTCTCTTTGGGACTTCTTCTGGAACCTCTGCTCAGTGAGGAGTTCTGCACTGTGGGGCCTCAGGGAATACGCCTGGGAGCTGGCACGGCCCGAGCTCCAGGCACCAGGCTTTCGCTGAGCAGCTAACACAGCACTTGGGGTGTTGCCGTGTGTGAGGCAAAGGGCTGTCCCTTCCTGTAGCGGTTAGCGAGGGGAGGCTGGCGCGGCCTCTGCAGCTGGCGTCATAGGTCACAGCGCAGAATCTGCCGCATGCAAGGTTCCGACTCCTCCCCATGCATGAAGAGAGTCCCACCCCCAGCTCCCGACAGGAGGCTGCTGCTCCTATAGGCATGGCGGGGAGAAATAGTGGTTGGATGGCCAGGGAGCCCAGAAAGCTCTGGATCCTACCCACTTCCTCTGTAGCTGGACGGGGGTCCTGAAATCCAGCCTGAGAACCCAGAGAGCTGGGTCTTGCAGAGAATCTCCCCCGAACTGCCTCTTCACCTTCGTCATATAGGTGTGGATCTATTTTTGGACTTTCTGTTTTGCATAACCTGATCTCTTTATCTTGACACCACATGACGTCGTCCTAAATACTGTGTAAGTCCTCCAACTTTGTTTTTTTTCTTTGAGGTTGTTTCGGCTGTTACGTGTCCTTTGCATTTCCATCTGAAATTCAGAATCAGCTATGAAAGCAAAAAGATCATGTTCATATTATCTGTGAATGAAGTTTAATTTTTTCCTTTCTAATCTGGATGATTTTTTTAAAGAATTTTACTTATTTGGTTTTTTTAAGGATTTTATTGTTTATATTGTTTATGAAGTTTAATTTTTTCCTTTCTAATTTGGATGATTTTTTTTTTAAGGATTTTATTTGTTTATGAGAGAGAGAGAGATTGACAGGCACAGCGAGAGAAAGCACAAGTGGGGAGCAGAGGGAGAAGCAGGCTTCCCATTGAGCAAGGACCCTGATGCGGGGCTTGATCCCAGGACCTTGGGATCATGACCTGAGCCGAACGCTGATACTTAACCAGCTGTGCCACCCAGGCGCCCATCTGGATGCCTTTTATTTGATTTTCTTGCTTTGGCACATTGGCGAGATCTTCCTGTGCGACGTTGCATAGATAGAAGCAGTGAGAGCGGCCCCTCCTGCCTTGCTCCTCATCTGGCATGCTTTCACCGTTGTGTTTGATGGTAACAGTAGGTCTTCCCAGATGCTTCTTGCCAGGCCAAGAAAGTTCTCCTCCACTTCTGTTTTGCCAAGAATTTGTCAGGAAGAAACACTGGATTTTATCAAGTGCCTTTTCTGTATCTCTCGAAATGATCATATATTTGCTTCCTTTTTTACTCTGTTAATGTGGTGAACTGTATTGATTTTCAAATGTGAATCCAATCTTGAGTTGCTAGAATAAGTCCTACTTGGTCATTATGCATATCCTTTTTATACAGTATTGGCTCAGACGGCTAAACTTTTAAGAATTCTTACATCTGGGGGCACCTGGGTAGCTCAGTTGGTTAAGTATCTTTTTTTTTTTTTTAAGATTTTTATTCATTTATTTGAGAGAGAGAGAGAGAGAGAGAGAGAGAGAGACACCACAAGCAGGGGGCAGAGACAGAGGCAAAGGGAGAAGCAGACTTCCTGCTGAGCAGCAGCCCGATGTGGGGCTCGATCCTAGGCCCCTGAGATCATGACCTGAGCCCAAGGCAGATGTATAACTGATGGAGCCACTACCCAGGTGTCCCGTTCCCTTTAATTTATTGGAAGAGTTTGTGTGTCATTGTATTATCTTCCTTACATACTTGGTAGATCTCACTGCGGAAGTCATTTGGATCTAGAATTTATTTTATGGGAAAATTTTGATGAATTCAATTTCTTCAATAGCTATAGGGCTATTCATCTGTTTCTTCTTGAGTGAACGTTGGGTGATTTGTACTTTTCAAGAAATTTGTTTACTTCATCTAAGTTGAAGTAATGAGTAAGGATATTCATAATATTCCTGATTATCTTTTTAATGCCTGAAGAATTTGTAATAATGTCACCTTTCTCATTACTGACATTGCCTCAGGAAAGAGGCAATACAAATTACTAATGTCAGTAATGAGAATTTAATTGATTTTTTTCAAAGATCAGTTTCACTTACTTTTCTTGTCTTATTTTGTATCCTACTGTATTCATTTTGGCTCTGTTCCATATTATTTCTTTTCTTCTGCCCTATCTTGGGTTTCACTTACTCTTTTCTAGCTTCCTAGACTGGTTTCTTTTTATTATTTTTTAAATATTATATTTATTTATTCAGCAGAGAGAAACACAGCTAGAGAGGGAACACAGGCAAGGGGGAGTGAGAGAGGGAGAAGCAGGTTTTCTGCCGAGCAGGAAGCCCAATGCGGGGCTCGATCCCAGGACTCTGGGATCATGACCTGAGCAGAAGGCAGACGCCCAACAACTGAGCCACCCAGGCACCCCTGGTTTCTTCTTTTTAAAATGTAGGGATTAGGGCATGTGGGTGGCTCAGTCAGTTGAGTGTCTGGCTCCTGGTTGGGCTCAGGTCATGGTCTGGGGGTCTTAGGATGGAGCCCCACATTGGTCTCTGTGCTCGGTGCAGAGTCTGCTTGGGTTTCTCTCCCTCTCCTCCTCCCTCACGGTCTTTCTCTCAAATAATAAAACATTAAAAAAAAATACAGGCGGGACGCCTGGGTGGCTCAGTTGGTTGGGCAACTGCCTTCGGCTCGGGTCATGATCCCGGGGATCCGGGATCAAGTCTCACATGGGCTCCCTGCTCGGCGGGAGGCCTGCTTCTCCCTCTCTCACTCCCCCTGCTTGTGTTCCCTCTCTCGCTGTGTTTCTCGCTGTCAAATAAATAAAATCTTTAAAAAAACAACAAAAACAACAAAAAAAACCTTTAAAAAAAAAATACAGGCACTTAGTGGTATAAAGTTCCTACTAAGTACTGCTTTAGAACCACAAATTGTGATTGGTTGTTTTTTCAGTTAAAAAATTTTTTTTAGTTAAAACTATTTTCTAATTCATTTTAAAATTTCTTCTTTGAGTCATGGGTTATTTAGAAATGTGTTCTTTAGCGACTAAGTATTTGGAGACTTTCCAGATATCTTTCTGTTAGTGACTTCTAATTTAATTCCACTGTGGTCAGAGAACGTATTTTGTATGACTTGATTCTTTCAACTTCATTGAGACTTGTTTTCGGACTCAGGATATGGCCTATCTTGGTATCTGCGTACACTTGAAAAGAACATATATTCTACTGATATTGGGTAGAGTGTTGTACAAATGTTGATTATGTTCAAGTTGGTTGAAAGCGCTATTCATGCCTTTTACAGCCTTACTGATCTACTTACTTCTATCAATTATTGAGAGAGTTATTGAAACCTGACTGAATTTATCTATTTCTTCTTGCAGTTCTTATGGTTTTTCTTCACGTACTTAAAAGTTGAGTTGTAAGGTCTAGAAACATTTAGGACACATGTACTCTTCATAAATAGACATATTAGTTAATAACTGTATCTTCCCGGATAATGTTCTGAGCTCAGAAATCTGCCATATTTAACATAAATATAGCCACTCCAGCTTTTTGGAAAGCTGGTATCTTTTCCATTCTTTTTCCCATGGTATCTTTTTCCATTCTTTTCTTTTTTAACCTGCTTGCAACTTATATTTAAAGTTGGCTTTTTTTTTTAAGATTTTATTTATTTGACACAGAGAGAGATCACAAGTAGGCAGAGAGGCAGGCAGAGGAAGAGGGGGAAGCAGGCTCCCTGCTGAGCAGAGAGCCCGATGTGGGCCTCAATCCCACGACCTTGAGATCACGAATGACTGGAGGGGAAGGCAGAGGCTTTAACCCACGGAGCCACCCAGGTGCCCTAAAGTTGATTTCTTGGAGGCAGCATATAATTGGGTATTACTTTTTTATCCAGTTTGACAATCTTGGCATTTTACTTATTTTTATTTATGTATTTTTAATATTTTTTATTTATTGATAATCTTGGCATTTTAACTGCAGAATTAGATAATTTACATTTGTTGTGATTATTGATAATGACTGGGTTTATTTATTTATTTTTTAAAACATTTATTTCTTTGAGAGAGAGAGTGAGTGAGTGACAGCATGAAAGGGGAGAAGCTCAGAGGGAGAAGCAGACTCCCCACAGAGCTGGGAGCCCGATGCGGGACTTGATCTGGGGACTCCAGAATTATAACCTGAGCTGAAGGCAGTGGCTTAACCAACTGAGCCATCCAGGTGCCCCAATGACTGGGTTTAAATCAACCGACTTGCTGTTTGTTTTCTATTTGTCCTATCTCTTCTTTTCTCCTTTCCTTCCTCTTTTTCTGCCTACTTTTGGATTTGGTTTTAAGATATCCTTTTTTAAAAATTTTAAATTAATTTTTATTTTTTCCATAAGCCAGCTACCCTAGCCCTCCACTGCACTCCCCCCCCCCTCCCCAGCAACCCTCAGTTTGTTTCCTGAGATAAGGGTCTCTTATGGTTTGTCTTCCTCCCTGGTCCCATTTTGTTTCATTTTTTTCTCTCCCTATGATTTCTTTATATCCCCTCAGTCACTTTATTAGCTGTAACTCTTTGTTGTACTATTTTGGTGATTGGTCTGAGGTTCATATATACATCTTTAACCTACCATAGTCTGTCTTCCATTGATGTCACACCATTTTAGGGGGAGTGAATAAACCCTACCACAGTATACTTTCATTTCTTTCTTTTCTCCCAGCCTTTTTGTTATTGTTGTCATACATTTTTTCTACATTTTTTAAAAAAGATTTTATTTATTTGACAGAGATAGATCACAGGTAGGCAGAAGGCAGGCGGGGGGGGGGGGACGGGCGGGAAGCAGGCTCCCTGCTGAGCAGACAGCCCGATGTGGGGCTTGATCTCAGGACCCTGATATCATTACCTGAGCCGAAAGCAGAGGCTTTAACCCACTGAGCCACCCAGGCACCCCTCTACATATGTTATAAAACCTGTAATGCATGGTTATTATTTTTGCTTTAAACAGTTACCTTCTAAAGAGACTTGGGAAAAAAAAAGAGACTGGAAATATCCCTTCCAAAATCTCTATACTTATTCATGTAGATACAATTTCTGATGTCCTTCAATTTTTTCCCTCTACCTCTCCTCTCTTTTTCAGGAACTTCCGTTACACATATTATTAGGCTGCTTAAA
Organism: Spilogale gracilis; assembly: GCA_004023965.1. NCBI lineage: Eukaryota > Metazoa > Chordata > Mammalia > Carnivora > Mephitidae > Spilogale > Spilogale gracilis. The sequence goes on from PITA01004073.1 coordinate 51,640, forward strand.
GTTATCCCACTGTTGAGTGGTGCTCTGTTCCAATGTTTTCAGTCTTCTCTGTGTGGTTCATTTTGGGTCATTTCTATTGCTAAATCTTCAATTTCACTAATTCTTTCCTCTGCAGTGGATATCCTCTTAGTCCCATCCAAGATACTCTCATCTCACACATAACAATTTTCACCTCTAGTTTGGCAATCTTCACCTCTATGCCATTATGTAACATGTTCAGTCTTTCCTGTAGCTTCTTAAACATATGCAGTTTTAATCATGGCTTCGAAGTTCTTGACTACTAATTTTATCATCTGTGTCACTTCTGGATCAATTTCAGCTACTTGATATTTCTTATTATAGACCACATGTCTCTGCTCTTTGCATACTTGGTAATTTTTTAAAAAGATTTTATTTATTTGAGAGAATGAGTGAGAGAGAAAGGGAGAGAGAGAGCACATGAGCAGGCAGAGGGAGAGGGAGAAGCAGACTCCCTGCTGAGCACGGAGCCTGATGCAGGGCTTGATTCCAGGATCCTGGGATCATGAACTGAGCCAAAGGCAGATGCTTAACCAATTGAGCCACCCAGGCACCCCTCACACTTGGTAATTTTTGACTGGATGCTGGAAACCGTGAAATTGATCTTGTGTGGTACTGGTATTTTTGTATTGCAGTAAGTTTCTTGAGCTTAGTTCTGGGATCTAATGTGGAAACAGTCTGATTCACTTGGGTCTTGCTTTGAGCTTTGTCAGATGAGATCAGAGTGACATTTTGTTTAGGACTCATTTTTCCCGGCTACTGAGGCAAAACCCTTGTGAGTACTCCATCCAAATTCTAGGTGAATTATGAGGATTTCCACACTGGCTGGCAGGAACCAGGGCTATTTTCTGTCCTAGTGCTCTGAGGACTCTGCCTCTAATCCTTTCATGTTGCTTTTATTTCAGACACAGACTTTCCTCAAATGTACACACTGATCACTACGTGGCCAGTATGTGAGATGCCCTCTGCAGGGCCAGAGTCTGCAGTCTCTGCAGGCCTCTCCTCCTCTCTCTGATCCCTTGCCTTGTGAACTTCACTGGGCTCCAGTTGGATTCTCCTTCCCTAGGCTGGTCTGGAAATGTTCTCCAGGCAGGAAACTGGGGCAACTGCAGGGCCTACCTCATTTGCTTCTTGAAGCTCAGGGGTCACTATCCTTTGCTGCTTGATGTCAACCATCTCGAAAATTGTTTGACTGAATTGTTACTTTTTTCAGAGAAGAGGGCAAACCCGGTATCTACTAATTCATCTTACTGGAAACAGAAAAGCTTGTCTTCATTTACTTGGGAATGAAACAATCTGTGGGCCAGCGCTACCTATTTCTGCATTTTCCAGAGGAAGAGAACTCAGAAATAACCAAGAGTTAGAGGAATCAACTGATTTAAAAAAAAAAAATGGTATGACTGTAGCAATTTCACAGGAACATCATGATGACTAAAGAGAAAAGCAACGGTAATTCTACAATTCATTAACTCATCCAGGGGCGGCAGTTGGAAACCATGACCCACTCAAGGCAGCACTGATGCCTACAGAAAAGCAAAATGTGGCCCTCCCCCAACCACAGAAACCCCAGGCACTCCTGACAGGTGCTCTCCCAGAAGTACCGCGTGGTGCCAGAGTTGCACAATGGCCAAGCATCTCAAGAGGGCCTTAGAATTCCCCATAGACTTTCTCCATGCTTTTAACTGGTGAATAGCTACAGTGGTAGCCCTTTCTAACTCAGTAGGTCGCTTTCCTTGCATGTGAAAGAAATCGAGGGAATTCTGTGTGGAAGAACAGACTTTCATTTTTAGACCTATAGACCCTTACAGGGAATGCTGCCCATTGGCTTGGGCTCTTGGTCCATAAGAAATAGCTCTGACACCAGTAGCTGAATTCAGAATGAGGGTTCAGCTTGAAGGTCTGTCTTCTTCTCTAGCCTTCTGCCCTCTCCTACCTCTCAAAGCTTATGTTAACACCAGAGCAAACAACAACAACAAACAAAAAACCCACAACCGGAGTCATTATTTGACAGTATTAGTAAAACCTACAGATGGTGATGGATCACCTTAACATAGGTCCTCAAGGTCCTGTTTCCTGTTGAGAAGCAGCTGAGCCAAGTGTACCTTGAATATTCTATTTGATCTTGACAAAAGTTAAGCTGTAAGACAAAAACAAACAACTTTGATTAAGAATCTAATTGGAAATTAAATTGGCTTTTAGATTAGGATAGCTCTAGCTACTCAGGCAAGTTGTTCTCATGCCCTGATCAACATTATATGACCAACTGAGTAGAGCTGAGCCCTCTCTCACTTCCAACCATGCAGTCTAATCACTTTGGTATAAAATACTCTTTCTTTATAAGAAAGATAAGCCACTGGAGAGAAAAATGAGTTGCAGAAAGCCCAAGTGCATTCTGATCTTAAGTCTAAGAGGCAAGCAGTTGGACGCCATCATGAAAAGGCTCATCTCTACAATAAAAATCAGAGTAGAAGCTTCTTCAGAGGTAGGGTTTTAATTTCTGCGTATCATTAGCAGGTTCCAATTTCAGGCCCCGTGCATTTTGAGATCTCGCTTTAACATGGATTGCTGAAAAGTGAAATCTCAACCCCCACAGGTACCATTCTATTGGGAAAATTGTGTAGGGAGGGCATTAGGGACAGCCAAAGGCAGTTAGGGACGGATCTGGTAAGTAGTCAGAGGTGGGAGGAGGCCAGACCTGCCCTTTTTCCACCTTACAGCTACAGGCACCATTTTCCGAGGCCGAGCCAAAGCCTCCAATAGACCATGATTTCCTGCTACTCCTCATTCGGAGACCACAGGGACCCACGCTTTGCCAGATCCTCATCATGTGACTTCCAATAATTGATTTCTATGGCTGAACATGTGATGATAAAACATTTACCACGACTAGTTTGACCATGGGTATTTTTCTTATCTAGTGAACATACACTGCACAAACTGACCCATCAGGCGTATCTTTTTAAGTTGTTCTTTTCTGAGAAAGATTTTACCTTGGGCCAGCCCTTTGTTTGGGAGCCTAAAGAGCTAACAGGGCAAGTGACTCAGATCTTGCAACAGACTCAGTTTCAGCTCTTCAACTGTAGCCGCATACTGATGAGTATAAGAATCTCTATAGACGGTAAGAGAAATGGGTCAGGGATGGGGAACTTTGCACTCTGCAGTCACTCCAATAAACAATGATCATGAAAGTACTGTATGGCTTTATACATCATGTCTCACTTAACCCTCAACAAATCTAGATGAATTACCTACCACTTCCCCCTCTGTATGGATGATGTAATGGGGGCTCAGAGAGGTGAAGCCACTTGTCTGAAGTCACACAGCTAGGATGGGATTCCGGGGCAGACAATACCCATGATCTTAACCAATACACTCTACTTGCTGGAATGACTCACTTTTGTCTCGACTCCCTTCTATGTTCAAGGATGGAATCAAATGGGAGAATCTTCAGCCCTAAAGTGCTAGGCTTCTACGGTTCCCACGTGGGCCAGCCTTGCTGTGTGATAGGGCGGCAGGAGGTACCACCTCCTCCCTGAACACACTGGACAGCAGCAACACACTCGGTGACAAGGGCGTGGCTGGAACAGCTGGACCCAGTGCACAATATGGCGACAGTGTCCTGGCAGGGGGCCCACACGCAGGAAGTAGGAGACGTCATTGCGGGCTTCTGCACGGGGACCACTGGTCCCATCACCTGTGAGGCTGACAACCGCACAGCCACCTGAGCACCCCTTGGCTCGGATGGCTCTGAGGTGACATTCATTCCTATTTCCAGAATGGCTCAAAATGAGAAAAGATGACCCTACAGACAAGAGTCAGGGGTCAGCCAGGCCAGATGCCTGAAGCCCTGGCGTGGGGAGGAGGTTCCAGAGCTGTGTTTAGCTCCAAACGATGGCCACTACTTGATAAGCAGAGTCTTGGCTCCCCTGGGCCCCGAGCAAGGAGGGCTTGAGGCCGCCCTGTCCAGTCACCCGTATGTAGAGCCTTGAAAATCACTATAGCAGTTTCCTTTCCCTCCTGGGGCACATCTTGTTCCCTAAAACACAGAAAACGAAAGTGATTTAAAAGCAAATGTCTCAAGACTTGAGAATTTGAAATGCTTCTGAAAATGCTGGTTGGTGACAGTCAAGCCGTCCCATGAGCTCACGCAGCCTCTGTCAGCTGCAGTCAGGGACTCCAAATGCAGCCTGCCAGCCCTCCCCGCTCCTCTTTCACCCCTGCAGGCTGGAGCGCTCTGGGATGATAAGATTAGCAGGGCAGGGCCAGAGAGGAGTTCGGGCGAAGTGAGGGCCGAGCAGCTGGCTGTTCTCCTGGTAGGGACAGAAACCTGTGACTGAGCAATGGTGGATCCAGGGGATCCTTTCCTTGCACCCTCCTGGACCAGGATGAGGCTGAGGGGAAACCAGGCCAAGGGATCTTTCTGTCAGAGGCTCTGCCCCTCCTTTGGGAGGACAGTGAGTGCTGCCTGTCGGCTCTGGGAGTGATGAAAACCCGTGGGCACGTGCCCAGGGCAGGAGGGCTGGGGCTCCTCTACGTGATGTCCGGGGGCTCTGCCAGGTTCTGTCCTTCGCCCTGTGCTACCTGCCCTGTGAGGCGGGCAGGATCTGCCCCATTTGAGTTTGGACCCGATGACACAAGTGGCCTCTGCTAAGAGTCAGACAGCCTCACAGAGAGGTGTTCTTGGGTTGGGTCTGCGCTCGTCATCCCGAGTGCCACCCAGCTGCTCCTGCTCCAGCCCCCAGCTGGCGCCCTCCTGTGGCCGCTGCAGTGAGGGCTGCCCTGGAATGAGTCCCCAGACCACGCCCTCCTACTGTCCTTGCTGTGTAGCCCTGGGGGGGTGGCTCTCGAGTGGCCGCCCATCCTCATCATCGCCTGCCCTGGTCTGGCCGCCGCGCGAGTCCCAGCTTCTCTCTGGGAAGCTGTTCTGCGCAGTACTGACCTCACCGTGCCCGACTCACACCGGCAGGGGCTGATGGACAAGGCAGACACAGCCCCTGCCTCTGGGAACTGACTTTATGGAGGAGGGGAGGTAGAGGACAGGCTAGACAAACAAATCCAAAAACTGATTACACTAATACTCGTCATTGTGACGCCTGCCTCAACACAGTACAGCTCGACAGGAGAGAACGAGAGGGGAGCTGTTGTACCCGGGCAGGGCAGGCACTGGGGGACAGCAGAATTATTTAACCTGAGCCCTGTGGGCAAGTGGACATGACGGGACGACACACTGCTGTGGAGATCGAGTGTGGAAGCCCCTGAGGCGGGAAGGACGACAGGCCACCTGAAGAATGCACCAGGGGCCCTGGGAGTCAGGAGAGCAGAGGCGAGACGAGGGGGCAGGCCACTGTCCCCGGGAAGGGCAGGCAGCAACACCTCTTCTGTGTCCTCCTAGCCCAAGGCCAGCTGGGCCAGCAAAGGGAGGTCAGGCAGGGGCTGTGCTGAGGGGACACCATGATGGGCTCGCTGCCATGTGCTGCCATGGGCTCCTGCCTGCGTCCCCCTCCCACACCGGACTCTCTCACTGCAGCTGGTGGTCTAGGGTTGAAAACAATGCGGAGAATCTCCGGCCAGGGCTGTGGAATGGACAGGATTCTATTTATAAGCAGAGAGGGGCTGAACAATGGAGCAACTGCCGCCTCCCTGGGTCTGTAGCCTGACCTCCTGCGAGACTCTGGAAAGCCTCAAAGCTAGACCCCGGAAGAGACGGCACAGGAAGGAGGGGATTAGACCGCTCAAGGGCATGAAGCCAGCTGCTTCCTCCAGGGTCGGATCACTCATCAGAGAGCGACCAGTAAGCCCCCATCTGCTTGGTGCACACCAACGTGAGGTGAACAGATTCGGCCTCTGCCCCACCTCCCTCCCAGGGGTGCGGTTTAGACGATGACCACATACCAGGTCGGAGCCAGCAGAATGGGGGGCGGGTAACCACACAATGGGCAGAGCGCTTGCCATGGTCCAAGGTTGGCTCACGTGCACGGGGCAGGAGGGACAGGTGCGTGGCAGCGTCCCTGGCACAAGCAGGCAGGTATTTCTTCTGAAATGATGACATTGGGGAGAAAAATTGTGAGAGCCAATGGTGGATGGCCCGAGGCCAGCAGAGGGTGGGGCGTGTGGTGCCAGGGTGGGCAGAGGGCTGTGCCTGGGTTCCCTCGAGCTCTAGCCACACCTGGTTTAAGACTGAGCAAACAGCCACTCCCTGGGCTTCACGCTCTCCTCTGGAAGACATGGGTCATAGTAGCTAGCTTGTAGGTTAAACGTGAAAATGTCCATGAAGTGCTTAGGACAGACAGTACCCGGCACATAGTAAATCTCCAGTGAATTACCACTGCTATTATCGCTGAATACAAGAGGAATGTGTGTTAGAAACACAAGCCACAGGAAGCTAGCTACGCTTCTGTCCAGGGAAGCAGCTCCCAGCATGAGCTCCGAGGATTCCGGGTCTAGCAGAAAAGTTCCCCAGTTGGAAAGATGTGGGAAATGGGCAGACTGCTTTATCTTCCTGGTTTACAAAGTGAATTTGCACATTAACGTCTCAAAAGAGGCCTTCAATATGAAAATCTGTTAAATTTTGTTCTGTCCATTCTTCTCCCCAAGTTAGCTGACCACAGAGGCCTTTCTGTTTGGCTGACTACGGACTTCCCCCCGGAATCACTTCAAACACAGAGCCCCAGTCTTAGCTGCTGGCTCCCACGTGCCAGGGAGGCAGGGGGCAAACCAGGGAGAACGAGGGAGGGAGTGATGGTTCCCCTGGCCCCTGCTTTCCACGCAGCAGGCGATACCTAGAAGGACCCAGACTGTACGAATCAGCAGGTGCTCAGAGGTGTTCTGGGAGACAGTGAGTGGAGCGCGCGGGATAATGAAGCCGGAGAGAAGGAAGACCCTGAGATCCAAGCTTGGGAGGGTGTTGGGGGTGCCCACCGTCTTCCCCTATCACCTTGTCATAGCTGGCTGGGGGAGGGGAGGAACCGCACCGGCAGGCAGGGTGAGGTCCAGGAGGGTACCCCCCACCCTCCATGATGAACAGAGGCCGTGTTTGGGAGGTGACCGCCCACCTGTATCTATACAGATAGATACATATTGAGCAAATGGGCCAACAGAGCAGCTAAAAATGTAAAACGTGTGTCTCTTGTTGACAATCCAAAGATCCCTTACCTTGGATTAATGGCAAAAAACCAAAACCAGAACATGTTCTTGGGAGTGAAGTTCTCTTTCAGACACTCCCCTGGAGGGGAAAATATTTCTGGTTATTGCAGTTAAAAGGTTTCTCAGGGGGGCACCAACGTGGCTAAGTCGTTAAGCGTCTGCCTTGGGCTCAGGTCATGATCCCAGAGTCCAGAGTCCCGGGTTCGAGCCCCACATCGGGCTCCCTGCTCGGTGGGAAGCCTACTTTTCCCTCTTTCACTCCCCCTGCTTGTGTTCCCTCTCTAGCTGTGTTTTTCTCTGTCAAATAAAGAAAATCTTAAAAAAGAAAGTTTTCTCGGAATGTGGCCCACTGACCACCTGTGAAGCTTGTTAAGAACATTTAAGGGCCCAAGTCAGCTCTCTGATCAGAATCCCAAATTAAAGTCAAGCACTCCTGTGTTAGAACTTCGTTAAAGGTCAAACCCAGAGAGTTGAAGCGGGAATCTAGAACTTTCTACCCTGGAGGTAGGGCAAGGTCCTGTGAGGCAAGAACAGTCTTCATTTAGTGAGCCGGCTTTGTGCTGGCTGCTCTGCCGTCCATGACGGCCGCTGGGAGAACGGCCCTCAGGACACCAGGAGGTGATGGCCCTTGCCTGGTGACAGCCCGGGAGGGTTAGGATCAGGTCAGCCTACTGAGTCCATACTCTCCTGCAGTGCCGAAGAACTGCCCTGGAAACATCCCTGGAGGTTGCCAGAACGGAGAGCGAAGCTGAGGGCAAGCACTGGATGCTCACGCCAACGGGCAGGACGACAGTGAGGGGACCTGTGCCTCAGGTCTCAGGGGCTAAACAGCCACACCAACACGGCCTTGCACGCACACCTATTTTGTTATTCGCTTTCTTCTGTTTTCTAGCCTCTGTGTTGCCCATCTGAAGCACCAATCTGGGAAAGCCAAACAAAACTCAACCTAGTGCGTTAAATTCTTTCCCTTTTCCTTCCTGCCTCTCCCGTGCCACACCACAGAAATAGAAATTAGGCCAGCGAAGCTGCCCACCTACCAGCCGCAGCTGACCGCGCTGCCGGAGCGGGTGGGCCTCCCCCTGGGCCCTTCCCCTCACGGGGACTTGCTTTAGGAAGGGCTCATGGCCCCGGGGCTTGCGTTTCAGTGGACGCACACAGGCCACGCTCGGAGATGACCCCGGCCATTCACCAGTGTAACCGACCCCCCGAGAGGAAAGCAGAGGGGCTGGGGCACCGGCAGCGCACTCCGCAGTGCTGCGGCCTGACGGTGGGCGCAGCTGACACGGCCTTACGGAGAGAGGTCACATGCCACCTCTAGGGAGGATTAAGGCAGAGAATTCGAGGTCAAGGGTTTAGGCCTAACCAGCTTCTATTTATAAAAAAGAGCCTCGAGGGAAACAGGAGAGCAGAGGACTGACTCGGCCTGGGTGCCAGGGGGCAGGATGATGTACAGAGGCAGAAGCCTGCCCTTGTCACTTCACCCCCTTTAAAGTGGGGCCCCCTACCGGAGCTTTTCCCAGGGACCTGAGTGCCTGCTGGCGCCGGATGGCCCGTGTGTGAGGTGAAGAGAGCGCAGGCAGGAGGAACAAGCCCCATGTCTCATTGTGTGGATGTCATGGGGGCTGTCCCCTGCTGAACAGCTGGGGGGGGCCTCATGTGAGAGCAGGGGAGACAGGCTCTTTAATTCCTCAAGGACCCAAACGGGTACGTGTTAAGCAGCTCAAGTCGAAGCTGACAGGCAGATGCCCTGATGGAAGGGACAGAAAGACCCCCCCACTTCTTTCCCCAGCTGTACCGGGGACCTAATTCTAGTTTGGGGCTTCTGAGGCCCAACAGTGCCACATGATGGCACTCCTCTTCTGAGGGGCCTAAGAACGAGGGAGCTCAACGCCCTGGGTGTCCAGGCCCCAATTCAGGCCTGCCGAGTCACGGTCTGCAGGACGGGGGCTCGGGGCCTGCACCTCACGCAGAAGCTCCGGGCCAGTCTTGCAGAGCGGGACCGGCAGAGTGGCTATGGCACCAGGGTGGCACTGCCCTCCACAAGCCAGCAGAACCAGCGAGACCACACTGGCTGTCACGGGCCGGATTCAATCACATGGAGAACTTTTATTAAAACATTTTAAAACAGAACTTTCCAATATGTAAAACTCTAGACAGCCCTTCCTGGTCCTCCTCTGCCCTGACCTGAGCCAGTGCATGGTCATATCCTGGCCCGACGAGGACGTGAGGCAGGGCTTGCTCGTCAGCTGCCTAGGACCCCGCAGGCCTACGAAGTGGAGCGCGCCCAGACCTGACAGACACCGCACTTCACGTGCTCTGATAAGACTGACGTCGGGGTCCCTCCGCCCCGCTGGCAAGCATGCGGCTGTGGTGTCGGCTCGGCTCCAGGCCTGGCCCGGGGTTATCTGCACTGCGGCTGACAGACAGCGGGCCAGGTCTGCTGACCAGCGTCACTGTCGCTGGAGATAAAGGCGCTCTTCTCCATCACATCTCTCCAGAATTGAAGAAATCAGCGGCGGGACACACAGCCCCCAGAGCCAGACTGAGAAGACGGGCTGACGGGGCTGGTCCAAGGGCGGCGTCCCTGTCATCAGCACCCACTGGCCTATTTTCCGGGCTCGTCTCGCGGCTACCTGCACTTTCACTTAAGGTGCCACGAGCTCTTCTGAGACTCAGCTGATGCCCGCGTGAGGGAGTTCCTGGCCCTCTACCCAATCACAAGGCTGGTGCCCAGAGGGTCCTGATAGCCAACAGCATCAAGGACACGAAAAGGAGATACCAAGTTATGGCCTCAAAAAGGCAGCTGGCCGGCACTCCGCCTCTTCCCTAGGCAAGGGCCTAGGCCCAAGCAAAGCGCCCACCCTCTTCGTGCATCCATCTCCTACGTTGCCAACTTCCGGTGCCATCCTTGAAGATCTACACCGCTGGCTGGCGGAAGGCCAGGAAGGTGTCTCAGAGCCATAGCAATGAGGGAGCCTCTCTCCCAGGTGGTGACCTGACATAAGCCATATACATTCAGCACGGAAACAGACCAGAGTTTAATAGTGGGGGACCGGCGGCGGGTATGGGGGGACACGACAACCAACACGAAATAGAAAATAAAACAAGCGATCAATCATCTCTAGAGTTTTGGTTTCTGCTGTTTCTTTCTGGGTGTGTGTTTCAGTGCGAATGGTCACGGGAATGTCTGCTCCAGTGCGGCTCAGTGAAGAGGAGCTGAGAATGTAGTTGGTCACGAGAACTGAAAGAACACCGACACCCACTCAGCTTCTCCAGCCACCAAAGCCCTGGACAGACCTGCAAGGAAGCACCGGGAGAGAGGCAGATCAGCACCTGCACTGAGGAAGGGCTTTGGGGCTCATGCAACTCCTGCCTGTGGGCCAAGACTGAGACTCTGCATTTTTAACATTATGTAATTCCACACAGCAGCACAGAACGAAGATCAAAATGTAAGACTTGGTGGTGGGCCTGGAGGCCTGCGGGCAGCACGAGGCTTCTGAGACACTACCAGGGAAGTAAGGAACAGCATCTCTCAGGTCCTGCCCTTCAGTCTTTGCTCAATGGAAGGCACCCTCCTCTCTCTTACACTCAAGGAGGTCAGGCAGGGCACCTCCCGCTATATTCCTGCTGAGATCAGGAGGTCCACGGAACCCAAAACCTGCTGCTAAATCCCCATGCTTCCAAGACAAACTTATAAAATAGGAATAACGGATCAAATGTACAAACAGAGCAAAAAGTTAGTAGTGTAATATTTTCACATGCCACACACTCCTCCCTCCTTATTTAATGGTTGGAAACCAGAGGTGGATACTCACGAGTTAGATGATCCAAAGCTGAATCCTGAAAAGAGGGGAAGGGTGGAGTGAAGGGAGTGCACAAAAACCGAGAGGCGAAGAGGGGGTCCCAGGCCCATCACGTCCCTCCCTTCACTCCCGAGGAGAGCCCCACTGCCTCCCACCTGAAGGCCGAGGGGGATGGGGAAGGTGAGGGGCCTTGTGGGCATTTCAGGGGTCTTCTCTCCCTGGCACCTGCTGTGGGCAGGGGTTCCCTGGCACAGTGCCTCCCACTCAGCTGCCCTGGGGCGAGAAGGGCCCCCTTCATTATGAAATCATATTTTTCTTTTCCCATCCACTTGCTGCTTCTTGGAGAAGCAAGATACTTGGGTTCTAGGCCTGGCCCTGTGGCTCACTCTCTGGCTCTTTGGGCTAGTGGACCCCATGGGGTTTGTGTCTTCATCGGTGAGACAACGACAATGCCTGACTTCTGTGCCTCATAAATGTGTTGCAGGGATAAAAGCATAACACACATGTCCCACTATGAGAAGAAGCAAGGGTGCGACATATCAAAGACATTTCATCAAGTCTCTACATCTTATTATTGGCATTTGCAGCCTTGGATTTTTAAACCAAGGTCCAGTAAGATGACTATTATTTTCGGTTCTTGTCTTGAGAGAAAAATCAAGGCAGTCACGTCTTTCTTTGGTACAATGTTACATGTCTAATTAAAGCCTAAAAAGAACATTTTGTCTTTCACCCACTTTCAGCCTTCAAAATACTAAACTGAATCCCCAGGTAAAAATCACTCATTTCTTTGGGAGCAGGCATTTACTAAGGAGAAGGCAGGAGGACCTACAATGCGGGAACCGTGTCTGGCCACCTACCTCCTCCGCCTGATCCAAAGCCAGAAAATCCCCCGCTCTGGGTCCCAAAACCAGAGGTCTGTTGGGACAGGGATCCAAAAGTTGGAGCGTTCTGACTTGCGAGGGTGCCGAAGGATGTGGTGTTGCTGCTGCTCCCAAACCTGGGTTCCAGGGAGAAAGAGGTCAGTAGTCAGCGTGGTCATGCAGGCACCTGCTGCCCGGAGGCCTCGGCCGGCCCTGGTGGCCTCAGGCTGCGTGCCGCACACGAATCCAGGGGACATGCTCGGCTGAAAGTAGTGGCCTCTCAGAAAGAGCAGGCTAGAGCCCAGAGCAAATCTCAGCTTTGGGAAGGAAGAGGACAGGAACGCGCTAGGAAAGCCGACCGATCCGGGCGGCTAGCTTTCCTCCACTGTCTAGGGATTCCGGGTCATCTGGAAATCGAGCAGCATTGCATTTTTTGCTCTATCTACAATAGTCCTTGGATTTAATCCCATCATTTTGGCACTTTTCATTTATCGACAACCTCCTTCCCCCGGTTATTTGTCTTCAGCTCCTCTCTGGATCTTGATTCCACTGACTTTTCACGACAAGGTGAGGGATCTTCTCAGACATCTGCCAGGGGCAGATCAGGGACCTGGGAAAGGTGATGGGCTTTTTTGGAGTTCTTATACCGAGTCAGTCCTTGTCAGCCCTCTTTGGCAAAATGGAACTAACCAGGCAGTCAGGATTTATGTGGGTGAGCCCCCTCCCACCCCACCCAAGGCAGAATATGATACTTTTCTACTAGTAAAGAAAATAGCAGGTTTCAAATAAATAAATAAAACCTCAAGATTCCCAGTCAACCCCAAGCCCTCCAATGCTGCAGCACTCTGTGGCGGGCAGTCACCGGAGACATCAGTGTCTGTCGGAACTTGCCAAGAATACTGGCTAAAGTTGGTCCCAACTCTCCTTTAAAAGCTTTTCTTAACTTTAATTCTTGGGGGTTTCCTGGGGGAAACTTAAAAGAACCATTAGTCTCTACATGAAATCCAAGAAGCGGTCTACCGAAACTTGCTCACTTTCTGGAAACTTGCCAGTATTTCCACAGCAGAATCTCTCACGGAGGGGAAACGGTATGAGTGGGAACACAGTTTAGTTTACTTTCAAGATAAAGATGCTATCACCTTGCTGAGACTCACCCCAAGTCCCCTGACCATTCCCCCAGACAAAGCCCCCATCCGCCTCCCCACGTCTCGAGCTTTACGCATCCCGTGGCCCGCGCCCAGGGCCACCAGACGGTGACTTCAGACACTAATGCGTCCTCTGAATGAGGCACTTTGTAGTCATCACCACAGACATTTTATTGGGACTTTGTGGTGTGGTGAAGGCTATTTATTTTCTCCTTGGGGTTTTGGCAACCAGACTGAATTTCTAGGGCCCTTAAAAGTCAATCCCTAATAAGGCATTTTCAAGGGAGGACGTGCACGAGGCGATAAGAGCCACTTTGAAAGCCGAGCAGTCACCGAGACTCGGAAATGCGCCGGGGCCCAGTCAGTGCCCAGTGTGGAAGCTGGCCCCTGGGGCTGTGAACCGAATACCCGCTCTGGGAGTCTCGAGTGGAGCCAGCGACACAAGGAGTGGTTTGCCCAAGGACAATGGGTTGACAACACAACAATCCCAAGAGGAAAGAATGTGGTGAAAAGTATTCATATTGAACTCCCTGACAGAAGTGCCTACACTAGAGGCAGGCCTGGCTCTAACGTAGCCAGGACGGACTGTTTCCCCCCTGAGGTCGTCCTTTTGTCCCACCAGGAGACAGGGGCCCGTTTTCAGGCGACGGCAACACAGCCTGTCCACCTGCACACTCGACAGCGCCTGGCCTGGAAGAAGTGCACCTTCCCCAGGGAGGAGGAGACGTCCTGGATGGACTTGTTTGCGGATTTCGGGGGGGGGGGGGGGAGGCTCAGCTCAGTCAAGAGTAGGGCAAGTGCAAGAACGGTCTTTGCAAACCAGGAGCAACGGGCCCCGTGCTCTGGGCCACCCCCAGGCCCCTCCCCGGGGGGCTTACCCGAATCCTCCTGCGCTGGCAGCCGCAGTACCCTCTCCGAACACTTTGCCTCCCGTCGAGCCCAGAGGGCTTGTAAAGGCTGGGGCTGAACCGAATGCTGGCACCCCTCCAAACCCCGGGGATCCCCCAAAAGTAGGAGGGCTGCCAAACACTGGAGCAGCACCGAAGCCACCTGAGCAAAACAGAGGCAAACAGACAGACACAGGGAAGAAGGAGACAGAAGAGGAGACAATGAGCGGTAAGAAACCAAATCAAAAGAAGAAGGAAAAAGGGGAAAATAGGTTAGAAATTCTAATTCACAACACTGTGATTGGGGGCGATGGCTTTTCTAAGTACCAAATCACGCCCTCCATTTCTAGCAGAGGGGTTGTGTCCACCAGGAGAGCTCTCTGGGGCCCTACGAACCCAGCAGACCCTGTGTTCATCGGAGACCCTTGACCCCCTTCCCATGGGCAAGTCGGACGTGTCGGCTCCCTAGAATCATGGAATCAGATCGTCACCAAGAACCAGCCCGGCGTATTTCTGGCCCCTTCCAGGCCCATGGCACTGTTCCGGGACTCCGCACTGAAAAGGCGTTCCTGAAAACTCCGACCCCTGCCCAGCTGTCACAGATGACGGATGTCGTTACTATCACGACACAGGCAGGGCTTCCAGCTTCGTGAAAACCCACATTATAAAGCCAGGGGCTCCGGGTCTCCTCTCGAGGAGAACCTATGAACTGGGTTACAGAAGAGATGGAGATGCGCACGGCACTGGTGCTCGGCCAGGGGCTTTTAATTTATTTAAAGCCTTATGGCTCTCATGTCTCTCTCCACAGTCTCTCTACATAGCATTTCTTAAAAAAAAAAAAAAAAAAAAAAAATGGTTTCCCTCTGCAGTCAGGAGCTGCTCCTCAATAAAAAAGCACACTGCATTTCCTCTCTGGGTAAATGTGATGAAACCATCACTCAGCCCTTAGGAGAGCCACCACAGCCCCCATGCCCCCTGCTGCTCATGTCAACAGGGCCGGGGGGCCTAGGCAGGCACCGGTGCAGTCCATCGTGCCGAGGGTCAGGTGTGCCGAGGTGGCCTCCTCCAACTGGCGGAGATGTCCACTGGGCGGGAAAACCGGCCACTCTTCCCTGATTATTCCTTATGCTCCCGAGGGGGTTTCCAAACCCCAAGATACTGGGTACGTCATTTGAGGCTATGAGCTGAGACCCTCCGTGAGTGTCCACTGAACAGAATGGAATAAACTGGCATAAGAAACTTATTCTAGAAAGGAGTGCTTCTTAAAATGAGTACTGGCCTGAGGAGCTACGTGCTAAAGGGAATGACAGTGGCCTTGGTGCAAGGAAAGAGGCGCCACGGACTCTATTCTCGCCCCTTGCAGAAAGTGAGCCCTGCTGGCAGAGGCACGAGCCAGGCCTTCTTACGTAAGCACAATCACGCCACAACTTCATGCTACCCGAATCAGGAAAGCTCAGACTCTGGGTAGGAAAAGCTGTCAGCTGAATTCTTTCGTTATTTATTTTGTGATTCAATCATATGCTCGCTTATCATTGCTAGTGAAGATACTTTTTGCCCAGGCTCATGTTTGGGCTAACAGTCTAGATTTTCAAACCTTGAGTGAAATTCCAAGCCGTGATAATGGAGACTGTTGGGTTATAAATATAAGAGACTGGAAAAAAAAAAAAAAAAGTGCTAAAAAACCCTTGCAGCTGAATTATTTACAACCGCTCACAGATCTAGTTACACTTTCTTCCTGGACACAAGCGGCTGGATCTGGTGCCTTGTGCACAATATTACTCCGACTTCTTGGTGGAGGGTGAGTGAAAAATGAGAAGTCACAATGACAGAGAAAGTAAACTGGACAGGGGAGAGGACATGAAACACACACACACACACACACACACACACACACACACACACACACAATGTCCCCAAACAACAAACCTGGGTCATAGCTAAATGAAATGGGAGGAAAATGGGCGCTCTGGTATTTTTTTGGAGACAGGCAACTCATTCCTGATGCTGGGAAGGGTTTGGTTTTATTAAATGCTACATTTTCATGGTTTTCTTCTCCAGGAGAAAGAGAAATCTGCAAACAATCAATGATAATAGAAGACCTGACTTACTGAGGGCCCCTATGTACCCGGTACGGTCCCAGCTGCTGCACAAGACTCTGCCTTAATGGTCCCAGATAAACCCGGGTCCCGACCTCGCAGGAGAGAACAGGCCCAGGGAATGTGATTTGCTTGAGTTCAGCCCGCTGATCGTGGTAGCGCCGGGCTGAGTGGCTCAAGAGAGCGACTACCACCTGACTGCACGGGTCAGCCTGCCTCCCCCTACAACAGGCGTGAGTCCAATGGGCTGGGCACGGTGGTCTGGGCCTACCTCTGTCCCCCCCAAGTAATCTCTAGCACTACTATTTCCTAAGGCAACTATACTGAAGGAAGATGGACACTTCTGGAATTTTCCAAAGACCCATCAAAACGGTCCACCTAAAATCTGTATTGAAGCAAAATGCCAATCGTGACGTCTTACTCATCTGAGCTGCCCGAGCAGGAAGGATGCCTCCTTTATTTAAAGCAGCCTTTCCCTGTGCTCAGGACGCTGTGGCACCTCCTTCTGCAGCAAAAGCCCCCTGAGAAGGGCCCTGAGTCGTGCAGCGAGAGTCAAAGTGCAGGAAGCACAGGGGACACGGGCTGCCTCCACCCGACTGTCACCCCTGTGGCTACGGGTTCATCCCTGTAGCTTCCTCTGTCTTCAGTCTGAGGGCTTTCATGGGACAAACAATCAAACAGGAAAAATATCCTGAAAGGTAGGAGGATATATTTCCTCAAAGACTATAAAAATAAAAGTGTAAGATTCTCAAAGTCAATTGGGACCTGATTCCAGGATAAGGAACAACATATAAGAAAAACATATAAATAAAAAACCCCTATTATCCATTTCCTTAAAACAAAAAAAAAAAATTAAGCCTTGACGATTGAGGAATTAAAATTTCTTAGTCCAATGTTTGCCTTGTTAACTAGGACCCAGAGCTTTGTAGCCTTTTCATTTTTAAATCATTCACTGTGAGGAAGGGCGGGGGCAAAGCAAAGCCACAGCGCTCTTGTCTAGTGCATTTGAGATTTGGGGAAGAATCAAAAACGGGCAGCCAAAGACTAAGCCACCCAGACCACAGGTCTGAGTAATGGAGCACTGTGCACAGAGACTAGAGCAATTTAGGTTCTAGAAGGTGCGACTCCAGGTACGGAATGGGGGACGGTCCCAAGTCAGAGCCACCTACACATCTGGTCTCCGGTCGGGTCCCTCCTCCGGAACTCACATAATTTCAGGGGCTCTCAGACACACGAGGGGTAAGCATCTTGACTGGCCATCCCTGGGGAGCCTGCTTTAAGGAGCTCCTTTCTCTGCAAACACCTTCCCCCACTCTGCCACTCATCTTTTTTGGGGGGAAGGGGATCTTTTCACACAATTTTCCACATGACAGGGGCAGGAATGCAGGCCTTCTGAGGATCTGAGACAGAAAGAGGACAGAGGCAGTTGACAGAAATGAAGTATGTTTTTGTATCTAAACACGCACTGTTCCTTAAATTTTGAAATTACAAACGTCATATATGATCACAGAAAGCCACAGAGCGCACAAATGCGTCCTTCACAAGTAACATTGGGATAGGAAGGAGAGCCGGTGACGCTCTGCGCTCTTGACCCCACCAGCGTGCTCTCCCTGGGAGAAGAAAGTCCCTAGGGTACTTACAGTAAGCGGGTGTTGTGTGGGGACACGGATTTGTAATATATTTATGTATGTCAGGCTCCAAAGGAAAAGAAGTGACTTGAGAAAGAGGACAAATGAAAGAGACATAAAAACTAAGCAGACCACCTGTCTTGCCCATGACTGTGAATGGGACCCAAGCTCTTCTGTGACTCGGGCGTTTCCTTGTTTATATTTTAGTTATCACTGTCTTGTTCCCTTACTCTGGATGCTCTGCACTTGCTAAATATTTACATTCTTGCTTTTAACACGTCTCGGAGACCTAGAACAGTGCTGGGAACACACTAGATGCTCAGTGAATATAAAAATGAACTAGGGACTGGGGCGCCTGGGTGGCTCAGTTGGTTAAGCGACTGCCTTCGGCTCAGGTCATGATCCCGGAGACCCGGGATCGAGTCCCACATCGGGCTCCCTGATTGGCGGGAAGCCTGCTTCTCCCTCTCTCACTCCCCCTGCTTGTGTTCCCTCTCTGGCTATGTTTCTCTCTGTCAAATAAATAAAATCTTTAAAAAAATAAAAATAAAAAAAAAACTGATGTTAAAAAAAAAAAAATGAACTAGGGAGAAAAAGTCACTTCATCTATACTCCAATCCTACTCCCTTGAGAGTCACCCTAGAGACCTGCTCCAGGTATCTACATGTATGTACTATACATCTAAAGATAAACAGCTAGTAAGTATCAGAGTACCTGTTTTATTTGGAGTAGAAAACCCAAAGCCTTGGGACGCCACGCTTCCTCCTCCAGAGCTGAAAGTGCCAGCAGGTTTCTGCTCTCCAAACGATGAACTGGCGAATCCGCCAAAGGTCTTGGCCCCACTGTTTCCGAACAGATTAGAGGTATCTAAAGAGAGGGGGAACATGTTGAGGGAGATCAGAGGTAGAGAAACGTCCTTATCTACTTAGAACAGAAAAGAAACTGCAGCTAGGTGTTTGAGGAGAAGCAAGTGCCAAGCCCTGGGATTCAAGGGAGCTGAGCTGCGGCGAACACCTTCTGTGATTTGCCTGCACGTTGATGACAAGTTCTTAATCTCTGGGAACCCAGGCTCCAGGCTCCAGAGGCACACCAGACGAGGGAACTCCACGGGGCCCGGTGAAGAGGCCCCTTTGCAGATACGTCTCTGGTCTAACTACCAGCTTCGCGCGGGACGGTTTTCTTCTGAAGAAGATGGCTCACTTTCACTCCTCCTCACAGGAAACCCAGCTTCATGTTTTGTTGAGCTAGAGAAAATAAAGTTGGAGCAAATTCGAAGCAAGCTTAACAGCTCCAGCTTCCTGCGTTTCTAGTCAGGTTGGACATGTTTGCTGTTGCCCCATCTGTTCAGGGAATGGCGGCGAAACAAGAAAACCACGATGTCCCTAATTCTGATCTGAGGGGAGCTAGAGATGTTCTGAAGAACGAAGAGGCGGCAAGACTTCCAGTTTCCTTCCCTTTTCCTATGCGGCTCAACGAAGCCCTTGACCTTTGAGATGCTTATCTAGGTGGGCCCACTCCCTCTACACACTGAAGCCATGCCAAGAAGGAAAGGAATAAAAAAAACCAATTCCTAAAAACCAAGACAGGTAAGAAGTGTTTTTCCGGTTACAGGAAATGCAAATCTGCCCGGTACTATGTGAGGAGCCAGGACCATACACACAGAAGCACTTGGGAACACAAACAGCATACTACTGGGAATTTTCCTTTCACCCTTTTTTGAAGAGGAGGGGGAGGGACACCTCACGTTTTCCCACCGTGTTTGGATGGGTGTTTTATTAAAGTAAGTTTGCACCCAAAGAAGGCAGGGAGAAGCTGTCCTGAAACAGGTCTAGGTCCAAAGGCACAGGCATAAGTGGGGTGCTAAACGGATGCTCTGGCTGGGTAATGGAAAGCAAGAGCCACATCACCAAGGGAGAAGCGCCAACATGTGCACAGGCCCATCTTCCCCCAAGCCGATTAGGTGCTCGCTGTGAAGGTGATGGAGAGAAAGGGAGGGGAGTAAGGAACTCTCAAAAGTCCCACTGCTTGAAGAGGTGCCCCACCCCTAACCTGTCAAAGGTCCCCCATCTCACTCTGCTGCCGACCCTACGCCCGCATGAGATGCAACTGTTAATACTTGCCATCGTCATGCTCTTGATGGACAATCCAGGAAGTGAACAGCCTTATCTCAGGGACATGACCACCTTGAATTTCTGGGCACCAGTACACAGAGCCCCAGGCCACCAGAGGGGCTGCTGCTCTGCAGCCTGAGAGCCTGGCTGGGGGCATGCTGGGCACAGACGGCAGGAAAGGCTCACAAGCTTTGTTTCGTCACCCCCTTCCGTGGTACTGCAGGATCACCTATCTGCCTAGAGGGGCTCGCAGGGGAGCCCACC
Organism: Spilogale gracilis; assembly: GCA_004023965.1. Classification (NCBI taxonomy): domain Eukaryota; kingdom Metazoa; phylum Chordata; class Mammalia; order Carnivora; family Mephitidae; genus Spilogale; species Spilogale gracilis. The sequence continues at coordinate 71,595 of PITA01004073.1, forward strand.
AAATGTCCTCTTGGGCAGCCTGAGCTCCCCGGCAGTGGAGAGTGGCTTGGAGGCCGTGTTTTATTCGTTCAGCATTAGCACTCTCATTCAACACTGGAGATGCAAAACGGGCTCCTCAGCCACTCCTTTGCTTGGTACCTCAGAAACAAAGGACTGCAACTTTCTGGCCCCGTTAATACCAACTCGGCAAAAACTGCTAACAGCAAATCCATTCAGGTGCGAGACCTGGGGCCAGCTCTCTCTTGGAGAAATTTGAGATACAGAGGCGAAATGATTTTACTGGGATGATGCTGGGAGACTGAAATGCAGGAAGGCAGAGAACACAGAAGTTTCCGGGCATCTTTACTCCTTTGTCCCCTTGAGACTCCTCTGCCTGAAGACGCTGCTGGGCTTCGAACAGTGCAATACACGGGTGTTCTGTAGCCATCTGTGGCTCATACACCTAGTAGCGGGGGGCAAGGACTTTGTTTTCCCAGGTCCCAGTTTCTTCTGAGATAAAATGGGGACAGCGACGAGGGTCCACACCGCTGCTGAGGATCAGATAAGCTGACGTGTGCAGAGTGCCTAGCCAGGCCGATGGCAGATCCTCAGGAAACAGAACTTCCCCTCTCTGTTTCTTTAATTCTTCCTCCTGCTACGTCCCACTTGTGTTCAATATAGGAGGCACAGATCAGTGGCAAAAAAACATAATCCTTTTCATTTTGCAAAGACCATGAGAATTAAACAAGTCAAGCTGTAACAGTTTTCATTTGCAGTCTCAAGGAGAGCTCTGCATGTTGAGACATTCTAGGATTTATTTAAGCTGCTCTGAAGCAAAGTGGCATTAAGCAAAGTCTGCTTCTCTCTGTTTCCACGGTCAACAATGTGCTTCTCGGTTCTTTCCCAGTGGCTCCAAAATAACACAGTCCCTAGCTCTTAAAATACGGCAAGTAAGAGGGTTATCTTGGCTGTTGGAACAGTTTGTCATTGTAGGAGATGCTTCTTCACTCGTGGGCACAGCAGCCCGGAAGAAAGCCTGTCCTCAGAGCCGGCTGGTGACTTCTATTCTCGGGGGTGGCGACTCCGAGTCCACAACCGGCTTTGGCTCTGGGCTTCCCCCGGCCGGCACGACACGGGTCCTCCTGGGTCTTTTATTTGGCGAAAAACACTCGCCTAACCCAACACCAGGGTCCAGCCCTGCTTCAATTAAGTTACACCTGATATGTGCTAAAAACATTATTACAGAGACCGGGTCCCATGTCACCGTGCAGGTCTAAAGTCACTAATTAGAATTTAACACGCACCGGGATGGGGGCTCCTCAAGAAGCTCGGGCCCGGGCTACTTTCCAAGACATTTTCTTAAAGAAACAGTTGTAGCGGGTGCCTCGCGGGCCAACCAATTCTCCTCAAATGGCCTCCTTATCCTCACAAGTTATGTCTTCTGGGCCTCCAAACAGACAGAATGTGCTGAGGATGGTTCTAACCAGTGGCGTCCTTAGGACGAGACTCGAAGAGGTGCTAAGTGCTCACGGCTAGCAGTGCACGGTGGTGCCGAACTTTAAGCGAACCCAGGGGTTAAGCGTGGATCTCAGGTTGTCTCTGCGGGCAGAGGGAGTGGAAACCTGTACGAGCTGGGAGCTTCTGGATAAAGAATATGACAACTCCCAGCAGCAGTGTTCCTGGCTTTGGCTTTCTCCGTAAGGCCAGGCGTCTAATGACTTCTCAGGGCTGAAGAGCGCAGCGGCAAGACCCGGCAGCCACCAGGGAAGCTGGCCGCTCAGCCTGTGCTCAGACTCCTGGCTGCAGGGTAGCATGTTTGACGCCCTCGAGAACGGCCCGACCCCGTCAGATAAGACACACCTGGGAAGAACTATGCTCCGCTGCAAGGCTGGGGAGATCTCAGGACGCACCGGGGTGGGCCAGAGTTCCGGAACATACTCGGACTACACCCTTGGCTGCTCCACTTAATGGCTGCTACCCCCATAAGTCCATACCCTTCCTGAACCTATTTCCTCATTGGCAAAATGGGGACGGCCACCACTGAAAGTCCTGCTGGAGGAAGCAGTCAGCCCAACTACACGGAGCATCTGGCACCTGGGAGGTGGTCCACAAAGATCCGTTCCCTTCCACTTGATGTCACGTGAAGGAATGGAAACAAGGGCTGTGGAGTCCAGCGAGGGAGAGATCGCCGGGACCCCTGGGGCCCCGAGGCCAAGCTGCACACAGGCGCAGACTTATAGTCACCCTTGAAGGAAGGGTGGGTTCAGCGGACGGAGTGAAGGGAGGAGGGGAGCTCTGGCACTGGAGCGGGGAGAGAGGGGCGGCGTGTGTACGGAGGACAGCCAGCAGACAAACTGGCCGAAGCAGAGGGAACATGCTGGGGGAACAGAAGAGTGTGTGCACAGCTCACGGAGGGCCCGGACGTCCAAGCTGAGGAGCTGGCTTCATGTCAGTGGGAAGCTGCCAGGGGTTCTGTGTAGGGAGAGTGGCAAATGCAAGGGAGAGTCAAAAACAGCTTGGCGTGAATGTCCCCATGGCGGTAGAGAAGCAGGGCGAGGAGTCTGGAGACTACTGTGCTGACCCACATGACAACGGGGAGGGGCCTGCAAGGACAGAGAGAAGCGGGACAGGAGGAGCCGTGTGAAAGGCAGGAAGAGAACCAGGAGAGTCGGTCTGCACAGCCCAGGAAAGACGTTGTGCTCAAAGTGTCAGAGACTGCAGAGTCACCCACAGAGAAGGAGGCTGCCTCGGGTGGTCTGCAGAAAGCATCCCTAGTTCCAGTGAGGACAATGCCTGTCCCCAGATGACTTCTAGCTTTCTCCTCTGCTGTTCTTCCTCTACTCCTGCACCTGGTCCTCTGGGCTACGGAGGCTGTCCCTTTCACTACCAAATCACCCTTCAGTTTTCAAAACAAAATAATGTTTAAGTCTTTTCTGCAACTGAAACTTCTCTTACCATAAAAGGAAACTGCTGGTTTATAAACACCAATGTTTGGGAAAATGAAGACCAGCAGGTATCTGGCGTCAAGAATCTGGTATAATCCTATAAAAATATCTGGTTTAATTTTAAACCAGAACTAAAGAATTGGAAAAACGGTGTGCCAGTGTAACAGTGGACTAGGGGTGGAAGAGGGCAGTGCCGACTTGCCGTGTCGTCCAATTCCCATGGGGTACAATCTCGCACAATGGCAGAGTTCAGGCTGCTCAACATGGGGTCACCAGATGCAGAATCAGACAGATGGGTGCAGAGCTGGGGCTCAAGAGCCAAGGCAAGCCATCGCCAGCCCCCCACCAAGAGGAGGCCATTCTCTGACAGGTAAGAGCCAGGGCTTAAGAGATGAATCAGCCAGGGAGGAAAGGGCATTTTATACGGATACGACACATCCAAGTTTCAACAAAACTGGTTAGTAACCCAGTCTTGCAGACGGTAACCCGCCTCGGGGAGAAACCCATGTTTTTTTTTTTTTTAAGATTTTATTTATTTATTTATTTATTTGTTTGACAGAGATCGCAAGTAGGCAGAGAGGCAGGCAGAGAGAGAGGGGAGGAAGCAGGCTCTCCGCTGAGCAGAGAGCCCGATGCGGGCCTCAATCCCAGGTCCCTGAGATCATGACCTGAGCTGAAGGCAGAGGCTCTAACCCACTGAGCCCCCCAGGCATCCGAAACCCATGTTTCTAAGTAGCATGTTACCATGTGCTGCTTCTGTGCCAGATGCTGTTCCTTAGGCTACAGATGATCCAGCCGGGCCCTAGATCTGCCACTTTCTGGCCTTGTGACTTAAAATCATGTCACCATTCGGAGCTTGCTTCCTCACTGGAAAATGGAGAGCTTGCCACCCAAGGATCTCGCTGGCCAAGTATGTGCTATGGAGCCCCGTCACTCCACGCTGAGAGCTGGGGGTGGGGGAGGATGAAGAAACCATGTGGTGTCTCTGGTTCTTGACCCCTGCTTCCAAGCAGACCTATTTCTACTTATTTTACACACTGGACTTCTGCTTAGTTTATCTGCAGAAAGAGTTTGTGGAAATGATTAGACACAATTTCTAGGATCCCTTCATTCTAGGATTCTTTTTTTTTTTTTTAAAGATTTAATTAATTTATTTGACACAGAGTGTGTACACACAAACAGGGGGAGCAGGAGAGGGACTCCAGGACCCAGGGATCATGACCTGAGCTAAAGGCAGACATGTAACCAACTGTGCCACCCAGGTGCCCCTCATTCTAGGATTCTAAATTCCTCCTGGGAGGCTGAAAGCTGAAGAACAAAAGATTTCTGCCATATAATTTCACAAGAGGTCTGCGTTTCTTGACTCTATAACCTTCCCTTGTATGTTACGAGGTGAACAGTGACATCAAAACAACTCATCAGTGAATCTGGAGATGCAGGATGGAGAACTCTGTTTTGAACTGCATGAGCCTTAACGTGAAGGGAGCGTCCGTCCTGTCTGAGAACATCAGCTCCCGATTCACGAGGATCTTGTGTAGCACAGCAGATGCGAGATGCTCCATGTGCAGTGTGTTAAATAAGGGAAGCAGAGATGAAGAGGACAGGCCCCCAACTTCCCATCTCAGCCTCCACTGGCGGCGGGGGTATTTTTTTCCTAAGATTAACAAACAAACAAACAAATCCAAATTTCTTTCATTTCCAACCACGAATAGGCAGATCAACAAAGAATTTGAAAAATTAGCTGGAGAAAAGTGCCAGCAGAACAATACAGCTTCATTTGAAAATAAGACAAAAATGTAAGAGATGAGAAATAACGAAGGCTTCAAATTTGGGGTAACATTTCTCTGCGGCAGCTGAATTTTAAAGCCAATTCAGAGAGAGTACTACACAACGAAAATCCAGATGCTCCTTCTCCAAGCACACCCAGTTTGCTTTGCTGCTCTCATTTCTGCCTGTCCATTTGCATTCACTTCAAGTCATTTCAACCCTAAGACACAGAGTGATCTGGGCCTTGGGAGAGAAGAGGGGAGGAGCTCAGTGCACAGAGCCTCAGCCTGCAGCCCTGCTGTCTTTTTGTGATTATATAGGGCATCTCATTAAAAAAAAAAACCAAAAATCAAAATCAAAATCAAAACAGAGCACACTGCTTTGATCCTTCTGGACCCCTCTCTTTCCTTTCCACGCTTGTCACCAGAGCTCTGCTTGCAGCACGGGGATGACAATGGCATTATGGGGCCAAGGGACCGGGCAAACGGTCTCAACTTACTTGGGGTGGCTGTGGATCCGAAGCCCCCGCTGGCCGAGCTGAATGGGTTTTTGTTGGCTGCATCCTGGCTGGGTTTCCCTCCAAGGCCACTGAAGAAACCTCCCCCTCTTCCAGTGTTTCCAGACCCAAACACGCTCCCACTGGAAGAGGGCTGCTGGAAAACAAAAGGGGCAGGAAGCGAGATAGGATGAGAGGTCATCGTCAAATGGCAGGCCACATCCGCGGAGAGGAGGCACTCATAGCTGGGACAAATGGAAAAAGCAAGAGTGCTCTGATTAGTTCTGGGACGGATGCTCTGACAACCACAAAAGAAGCCGGACTCTGGACAGGGACTTCCTCCAAGTCCGAAGTTCTCAAGCTATTCCACGCTCACGCGTCTCTGCAAACATGATTTATGGGAGGAGGGAACTTTGAATGTGTATCTGCTCCGCGGCCTGCAGTCTCTGCTTGACACAGCGCCAGGGGCAGGAAAGCCAACCCCTCAAGAGTTCGCCCAAATGAGAAAGTTCAAAAACTTTTTTAGGCGATTATGAACACGGCTTCTTTTGATTCCTCTAGTATTTGGCTGAACTCATCAGCAACTGATGAAAAGTGATTTTACACTGTCTTTTCTCCCAATTTGTGCACTTTTATTTCATAATGACTTTCCCATACTGCAGAAATAAGCTTAAATTAGCTCCATTGTTGAAATGATGACCATAGCTGAATTTCGTCCAAGTCTGCAAATCTTATGCTCAAGAGGATGCTGCTAACTTAGGGCGCGTGCTGACTCAAAACTGTCTCAGGCTTCACACACTCGATTTCTGTTTGGAAATTGGTTCTTTAAAGAAGACCAGTGCTAGATTTGAGGGATCATTAATATTAGTTACATGGGATGTCTTCTCTGCAGATAATGTAGAAATAAGACAGGTTTTTAGAAATGGGTCACATGGGCGCCTGGGTGGCTCAGTTGGTGAAGCCTCTGCCTTTGGCTCAGGTCATGATCCTTGGGTCCTGGAACCATCAGGTTCCTAGCTCAGCAGGGAGCCTGCTTCTCCCTCTCCCTCTGCCTGCCGCTCTGCCTACTTATGCTCTGTCAAATAAATAAAAATCTTAAGAAAATTAAAAAAAAAAAAGAAAAGAAATGAATCACTGTTGGGGGTGCCTGGGTGACTCAGTCGGTTAAGTGTCTGCTGACTCTTGACCTCAGCTCATCAGGTCTGGATCTCAGGGGCATGGGTTCAAGCCCCACAGTGGGCTCGATCCACACTGGGCATGGAGGCTACTTAAGAGAGAGAGAGAGAGAGAGAGAGAGAGAAAGAGAAATGGGTCACTGTGCACAGGAACCTGATAGAAATGCCCCTCAAAGACGGACACAGTGGTACCGAATTCCATCCCCTGTGAAATGGGAATAACTACCTACCCACCTCAAACCAGCAAGTCATGTAAATGTGCGAAGAAGCGCGACCCACTTTAAAGCAGCGCCTGAAATACAAGCTCAGGCTCAGAAAACAGCTGCTGTTTGCTATGTTAACAGTGACTGTAACAGACCAACGACCGGGCACTTTCTAGGTGCCAGGCATTTCTCTAACACTTCACACTGAAGTCACATCTCCAAGTGGGCCACCTCGGAAACAACCCCCCGGGGGCATCCCTTCGGGGAATAGCCACCACCCTGGTCTGAGCCACTGAGCCTCGACTTGTGGCCTGGAGTACACAACTTAACTTCTTGCTTCCACTGCAGTCTACGTTCACATAGCAGTTAGAATAACACCTACGAATGGCAGTCAGATCATTAAACTCGTATTTTAGAAGTTCTACAGGACCTTACGCGATGTGGCCCCTGGCCACCTCTGACATCACCTTTTATGTGTGGCTTCTCCTCCTCCCGCAGTGTGGTCCAGTTACACCCGTCTTTTGTATTGGAACACGACACGCTACTTTTTACTTGAGGGGGACTGCACCTAAGGCATTTATACTTGTCTCTAATTGCCTTTATTTTCCCCCTAAATTTCTTTAAAACAACAGTAAGTTTACTACAACGGTTTAATGATGAGTAAGAGCTTTTTTAAACCGGGAATCCAATGCAGTCATAAAAGCAGAGGCTTTGATAACTAGTAGCCAGACTTTGAAAGGAAGGAAGGCATGGCAACGCATCCATGTAGCACAGAGAAAACACCAGAATTCGCAGTCAGCTGCCAGATATGGACATTTTCACCCTACCAAAAAATGGCAATTGCACGTGGCTCACCTAAACTCTAAAAATAGGATTTATTTATTTATTTATTTATTTATTTATTTATTATTTATTTATTAAGATTTTATTTATTTGACAGAGAGAAACACAGCCAGAGAGGGAACACAGCAGGGGGAGTGAGAGCGGGAGAAGCAGGCTTCCCGCCGAGCAGGAAGCCCGATGTGGGGCTCGATCCCGGGTCTCCGGGATCATGACCTGAGCCGAAGGCAGTCGCTTAACCCACTGAGCCACCCAGGTGCCGCCTAAACTCTAAAAATAGGATTTAACAAATAATGGCTACCCCTAGAAACGAATGGAAGGGGATCACAGAAGTGAATGTGAACTGAATTACTGCACCCTCATAAACGGGTTAGAGAGTCCTATTCATTTTAACTGCAATAAATTAGAATAGTTTAAAAATATTGAATCAGGGAAAATCTCAAAAGTATAAAAAAAGAAAGAATACAATGCTCCTACCCAGGCCCATCACTCAGCTGCAATGAACTCACAGTTCAGTTTTATCTGTAACCCATTTACTTCCCCATCTTTTATCCGCACGAAGCAAATCCTAGATACCTTATCATTTGAACCACTGACTTTTCTAGTATAATCTCTAAAGCGGAAACCAGAACCATACCATTGTCAGGCCTAAAAAAAATGAACAATTCTTTAATATCATTAAATAGGGAGTTACTGTCCAAGATGCAACTTCATAATGTCACCAAAAAACCCCCCCAAATTGAATCAAATCAGAGCTGAATCTCAAACCTCCAGAGCTAACCCCCACTTCACAGGAAGTTAACGAAGGACGGGGGCGCCAAGTTACCCTAGGAGCTGTAACATGGGAATGCAGGCAGCAAGCAGACCACAGGAAATTCTACGGAAAAACTGAATTATGAGAAACAAGAGGAGGAGAGACAGGAAAGGGTTATCTATGGAGAGAGACACTCAGGAGATCTATCAGTCTCAACGTGTGGCCTGGACTTGATCCTAATCCAAAGAAACAAATACAAAAAAGGGAGATACTGATGAGACTTCCTCAGAAAGGCATTTCCTGACTATGTAACCTAAATCGTTCTTCCTGATTACTGCTCGATTCTCTTCATAGTACTGAAAACTCTCTAAAATTAAGCTATTTTAATAAGGATCCTCTCCCTCAAATGTAATCTTTCAATCCGTGAATACTGGATATCCTTCCGTTCATTTAGATCATCTTTAGTTTCTTTAAGCGATGTTTTCTAGTATTCAGAGTATGTTTTACACTGATTTTGTTAAATTTATTCCCAAGTATTGTATCCTTTTTGATGTTATCGAAAACAGAATTTTTACTTTCATTTCCAGAGAGTTCATTGCAAATGTATAAAAATAGGTTTCTGAAAATATTAATCTTGCATCCTGCAACTGCGAACCCATTAGTTCTATTCGTATTTTAGTGGATTCCTTAGGATTTTCTATGTGCCTGATTGTGTTATCTGCAGATACAGTTTTACTTTTTCCCTTCTAACCCGGATGCCTTTTATTTCATTTTCTTGCCTAACTGACCTGGCTAGAAGCAACAGATGCTTCTGAGATTCATCCATATTGCTGCACGCATTGGCCATTCCTCCCTTTATATCGCTGAATCGTAGTCCATTACAGGATATGCTGGTGTTTACTACTCTGCTGCTAGACATCTAGCCTCCTTCTAGGTCTGGGCTGTCCTACACGAAGCTGCTATAAGCAGTTAAGTCTTTCTGTGGACCTAGATTTTCAGCTCTTTTGAGTAAATACCGAGGACTGGAACTGCTAAACCACAAAAGTAGTGTATTTAAGAAACTGCCAAATGGTTTTCCAAATTACTGTTTTCTAATCCCGCCAGCAACACATTAAGAGAGCTATTTGCTCTAATCTCCACATTTGGTTTTGATAGTGCTTAAATTTTAGTAAGTTTAGCAGCTTTGAGGGTGGTGTCACATTAGGGTTCCAATTTGCACATCTCTGATGACTAATAATGGTGGGCAAGTTTTCACGTGCTTATTGGCCATTCATATACTTTGCAAAGTATCCAAGTACTTTGCTTAGCTTTTAAAGTTTTTTTTCTTTTTTTTTTTTTTTTTTAGAATTCAATTTATTTATTTGACAGAGAGAAACAGAGGGAGGGAACACAAGCAGGGGGAGTGAGAGAGGGAGAAGCAGGCTTCCCCCCGAGCAGGGAGCCCCAGGCGGGGCTTGATTCCGGGACTTCGGAATCATGACCTGAGCCAAAGGCAGTCGCGTAAGCAACTGAGCCACCCGGGCGCCCCGATGAGCATTACTTTCTAATTCTAATTCTAAGTTTTCTTCTTTTATGGTTAAGTGCTTTTTGGGTTCTAAGAAATCTTACCTAATAATGGCTGCTTAGCAATGGCATTGACATTTGGGCTGGATAATTCCTTGTTCTGGAGGGTTATGGAGTGTTGATTAGCAGCACCCCTGGGCTCTACTCCCTAGATGCTGAGAGCAGCCCCTCCTCACGAGGACCAAACAGGTCTCTGGACATTGCAATTATGAAACTCCCCACGGGGTTGCGGGGTGGAATTGATACCACTTGAGAACCACTGGTCTACACAAAGGAAGCAAAGATATTCTCTGCCTTTTTGCTCTGGTTATCATATTTAACATCTCCTCATAATACAATACACTGTTTCCTTGTATGGCCTTTGTAGCTGCTTTAGAATTTTTCTCTCTGTACTTGGTTTTCAGAAGCTTATCTATGACATATCTAGGGGTGGTCTTCTTGTATTTATTCTGTGTAGGGTTCACAGTTTCTTGGATTTCTGGATCCTTGTTTTTCAAAACATTTGGAAAAGCTTAGCCATTTTTCTTCAAATATTTTTTGTCTACTCCATTCTTTGTCTCCTCTCCTTGAAGGACTGACTACAAATACAACAGACTTCCTGATATTGTGTTACACGGGTTGCTAATGTTCTACCCTGCGGTTTTCTCAGTCTGAGTTTCATTCAAACATTTTTGTTTACTTATTTATATATTAATTTTAATTAGGCTCTATGCCCAAAGTGGGGCTTGAACTCATGACCCTGAGATTAAGAGTTACACACTCTACCAACTGAATCAGCCAGGGGCCCCTACTCTGAGCTTCATTTGAGATAATTTCTACCTGATGTGTTCAAGTTAACTGTTCTTCTGTAGTACTCACTCTGCTGTCATGCCTGTCTAACCATTTTTAATTTCAGGTACTAGATTTAAACAGATCCAGATCCAGACTTAGGATTCATTTTTATAATTGTCAATTCTCTGCCAAGATTCCTAGTCAACTGTTCTTTTCTTCTCCTCTAAATCCTTGAGCACAATAGACACAAGAGTTACTATAAAGTCTCTGCCTGCTAGTTCCACTCTCTGGACCATCAACAGGTTGTTTCTTGCTGTTTCCTAAAACACAATTGCGGGCGCCCCCTTGTTATTTTTGTCTTTTCATATATTATATATACTATATGCATGCATATACTTTTTGGTATATAAGACTATGCATGTCGGACAGTGGTGTGGGGACTGAAGAACTATTTTCCCTACAGCACGAGGGACCTCTTTCATCTGTATCCCAATGAATAGGCAATTATTCACACTTCACACTAGTTGATCTGGAAACGAGTCAAAGATTGAAGAATGAAACTCACCTCTGTGTTTGCTTGGGGTTTAAGTTATTTGTCTTATGGTTGAGCCTGGAGCCAGGAGGCAGCTAGGCTGCAGTGTTACCTTTGGATTCAATAGTTCTGGGCAGTGAGATCATGGGACTGTTCAAGTTCTTTCTGCTCTTCACTCCTGCCTTCACTTCTTTTCTCTTAGCAAAAATGGGGGAAGGATGGATAGGGAAGATTTTTATATTGAACAAATTACTGTTGTACTTGCAAGCCTTTCAGACTCCAATCTGTTTTGTTTTTAAACAAAACAGCTTTATTGGGATATAATCCATATGTACCATAAAACTCACTGATTTTAAAAGATAAAATTCAATGGTTTTTGGTATATTACATTCTTAAGTTAAAATTGCGGCAAAATATCATTTTTGCTATTTTAACCACATAACAAGCATACAATTCAGTGGGTGAATTATATTCACAATGCTGTGCAGCCTTCATCACTACCTATTTCTAAGACTTTTCTTTTTTTTTTTTTAAGATTTTATTTATTTATTTGACAGAGAGAGAGCACAAGTAGGGGGAGCAGCAGGCAGAGGGAGAGGGAGAAGCAGGCTCCTGCCGAGCAGGGAGCCCGACACGGGGCTCAATCCCAGGAACCCGGGATCATGACTGAGCCGAAGGCAGATGCTTAACTGACTGAGCCACCCAGGCGCCCCATATTTCCAAGATTTTTCATCACAACCAAAATTCTCAACCACTGGGTAGTAACTCCCATTCTCTCCTCCTAACAGCCACTGAAATCTCTAATCTACTTTCCTGCTCTATGAATTTACCTATTCTAAATATTTCATGTACGTGGGCTCATACATTATTTGTCCTTTTACGTCTGGCTTATTTTTTTTAGCATAATGCATTCAAGGTGCATCCATGTGTAGTATGAATCAGAACTTCATCCCTTTGGAAGGCTGAATGATATTCCATTTTATGTACAGACCATATTTTGTTATCCAGTCACCTGTTCATGGACATCTGGACTGCCTCCTCCTCCTGGCTATCGTGAGGAATGCTGCTGCGAAGACTGGTGAAAAGTGTCTCTGACTTCCTGCTTTCAGTTCCTTTGGGTATATACCCAGTAGTGGAATTGCTGGGTCATACGGTAATTCTGTTTGGCTTTTTGAGGAACCAATGGCCTGTTTCCCACAGTGGATACACTATTTCACATTCCAATCAGCAACGCTGGGTTCCATTTTCTCCACATCCTGGTCAACATCCATTATTCTCAGGTTTGTTTGTTTTTTAAATTATAGCCACCGAATGGGTGTGAAGTGATATTCTCATTCTGGTTTTGATGTTCATTTTCCTAATGTTTAATGGTACTGGTCATCTTTTCATGTGCTTATTGGTCTTTTATTTTGCTTGTCCCCATTGTTGTCAATAACTTCTTCTGGCTTCTTCTCTAGCCAGGACATCAGCAAGGCCTCTCTTCCACTTCCAAACTCAGACCTGACGTGTGACCCCAGAGTCTGCTATCCCATCACACTCACCTACAACGGGCTCCCCTCTCTGGAAATGAATTCCACAAGGCTTTCTGTCACTCTTGAGTTCCATTGTGACAGATTACATTTTCCAAAGATGGTGACACTCCTAGACCCATGTGCTCTTCTAGAGTCAGAGGTAAAGTCTATTGCCCTTTTACACCTGGGTAGGATTTTATGACAACATAGAGCTGATTACAGTAAGTATTCTGTTTCTTAGCTCAACATCATGCCTGTGAGTCCCCCATGTCACTCCAGTTTAGTCATTTTTGTAACTGAAATTCTTCTATGGGAATAATACAAATTCATCTCTCCATTGGACTACTGCTCAACTCTCCCTTGAACAAGAGAATGCAACGTTAAGTGATGCTCTGTGACTAGGTCATGAAAGGTTATATATTTTCTGCCTAGCTCCCTTTCTTTTCTGAAATTTCTCCTTGGAATCCAGCCACCACATTGTAAGGAAGCCCAGGCCACACTCAGAAGCCAAGAACTCCAGTTCAGTTCTGAGCCAACAGCAAAACCAACCACTGGTTATATATAAATACCACTAGGTTTGGGGGAACAGCAGGACAATTCTGATATCCAAAGGGTAAGTGTGATTATTACACTATCAGGATTTTGCTTGGTGTTATAACAGGAGTTAAGGCTCTCTGCATCCTAGCCAGAATCTGCCTCATATCCTTAGATATTTCTGAGGATACTCCTATCAATGGAAAATGCACTCATTTTTGTAGTGCTTATCATGTGCTAGCCACAGCCCTAAGAACTGGGGAAACAGCAATGACTATAACACAGAAGGCCCCTGTCATCAGAAAAAAAACTACTGACTTGAATTTCTGGCCCCTCCAATTGCAAACATAATTTCCGTGGTAGAAGAATATGGGGGGGGGGGGGAGTAACCAACATAGAGTTGATTACAGTAAGTATTCTGTTTCTTAGCTCAATATCATGCCTATGAGTCCCCCATGCCACTCTAGTTCAATCATTTTTGTAACTGAAATTCTTCTATAGAATAATACAAATTCATTTCTCCATTGGAATACTGCTCAACATCTGGGATGCTTCCGGTTTTTGGTTACTAGAACATTGTGGCTATGAACACCCCAGTTTCCTGGGGCCTGTGTGCATGAGCTTCTCCAAGGAACACACCTAGGAGTTGGAATTGCCCGTCTCCACTGGATCATGCCAAACTATTTTCCAAGGTGGTTGTACCAAATGACACCCTGACCAGGAGTGTATGCAGATTTCCCTTGGCTCTGCATATTCACCGGCATATTATCATTGGGCTTTGAATTTTTGCTGTTGTACAGGTGTGTATCTCTTTGCTGGTTTAATTTGTATTACTAATTGCCTATGTTTCTTGGTCTTCTGGCTAACCCTTATTTACTTATTCTGTTTTCTTATTTCTCCTTCTTTAAAAAACTGTGATGCAATGTACATAAAACTTACTGAGCCCAGCATTTGGAAGTATAAAATTCAGCAGCGTCAGGTATGTTCACAATGCTGTGCAAGCAAAGGTATCTTTCTTTAATGAAATCTTTTGCCTCTTTTCTTTCTATTGTGCTTAAGTTCATAAATTTTATGTGTAGCGAGCTCAATGAATTTTGACATATTAAGTGTTTATAACAATTCAAGATAGCAAACACTGTTTTAGAACTTTAGAAGGCTCCTCTGTGCCCTGTTTAATGCCCTAAGAGTAACCACTATTGTAATTTCTATCATGCTAAGTTTTGCCTGTATCTGCCTCTTTTAGGACACTGTAATCCAACAGTACGTACTCTCGGATCCGGCTTCTTTCATTTAACATGTTGTCTGTGGGACTTACCCAGTTTGTTTTGTATATGAACAGTACATTTGATTTCACTGCTTTGCAGTATTCCCCATCCTTCAGCTGACGTGCATTTGGGTTGCTTCTTGTTTTCAGTTATTATGCCTATACTTTGATGAACATTCTTACTCATACCTTCAAGCGAACATAGGCTCTCGTTTTTGCTGGCTACGTATCTAGAAGTAGATAGGCCAGCTCAAGAGGAATTTTTTGTGTATCCAGTTTTTTTGTTTTTTTAATTTTATTTATTTATTTGACAGAGAAAAACACAGCTAGAGAGGGAACACAAGCAGGGGGAGTGAGAGAGGGAGAAGCAGGCTTCCTGCCAGCGGGAAGCCTGAGGCGGGGCTTGATCCTGGAACTCCAGGATCATGACTTGAGCCGAAGGCAGTGGCCTAACCAACTGAGCCACCCAGGCGCCCCTGTGTATCCAGGTTTGATAGTACCAGGTAGTTTTCCAAAGTGGTTACATGGATTTACACTGCCTTCTGCAACACGTGAGAGTTTCTAGTTGCTAATACTCCTCACCAATATTGGGTGTTGTCAGCCCTTTCAATTTTAGCTATTTGGGTGGAGGTGGACTTGTCTTTTCTCTCTTTGATTGGTACTGTTTATATATTCTGAATACAATTACTCTTGTCAGTTTTACAGGCTGTAATTTTCCTATTTCATGGTTTGTTTTACCCTAAAATTAAGACAGCCATAATTTGAGTGAAGTCAAATTTTCCTTTTGCCTCAAGAACACCCTCCAGAATTTCCTTCAGGTCTGCTAGGCATAAATCCTCTCAGTATCTGTCTGAAAAAGCTCTTGATTTCCACTCACTCTTTAAAGATGCTTTTTTGTGGGGTTTAGAAATGCTAGGTAGCTAGACTGTCTCTGGCTTTCACTGTCACTGCTGAAAAGTCAGCTGTGAGTCCAACTACTGCTCTTTTGAAGGTAATCCATCTTTTTCCTGAGTGTTTTTACCATTTTATCTTTATAGCTCCGCAGCTTCACTATGATGGGTCTTGGAATCCATTTCCTTTCACACATTCTGCTTGGCAATTTTTGGACTTGAATCTGTGGGTTACCATTTTCTACTTGTTTTGGAAATGTGTCTTTTTCTCTGATATTCCCATACATCCTTTCTCTTTCTCTTCTCCCCTGAGTAAACATGTTAAATTTCTCTTTCAAGATTTTGCTCTCTCTTGTGTATTTTCCATCTTTTTTGCTCTCCATGATGCATTCCAGGTAACGTATTCCAACCTGCCTTCCAGTTTGAGGGCCACCAAACTAGAGTCCGTGGGCTCAATCCATACTGCTGTCTATTTTTGTAAATAAAGTTTTATGGAAACATAATCATGCTCATTCATTGACTGTCTATGGCTGCTTTTGTGCAGCAGCGAGTAGCTGTGACAGAAACTATGCAGTTCTCACAGCCTAAAATAGCTACCACCTAGCCCTTTACAGAAAAAGTTTGAGATCCCTGTCTACTATTCTACTATTCTCTTTTTTTTTTTTTTAAGATTTTATTTATTTGACAGAGAGAAACAGCCAGAGAGGGAACACAAGCAGGGGGAGTGAGAGAGGGAGAAGCAGGCTTCCCGCCGAGCAGGGAGCCTGATGTGGGACTCGATCCGGGGTCTCCAGGATCATGACCTGAGCCGAAGGCAGTCGCTTAACCAACTGAGCCACCCAGGCGCCCCTCTACTATTCTCTTTAGCTGGGTCCAATCTTCTGGTTTTAAATTTTTAATTATATTTTTCTACGAGTTCTATTTGGTTTTCAATGTACCTAGGACACTTCTTATCTCCTATTCTTTACCAGTATGTTCAGCTGCCTTTTCTCTCTACTAAACATGTGAAAACAGACCTGTTCTATATAGTCTAGGAATCGTTGCAAATGTGTGTCTGATGTTTACCCTGGCCCTTGCTCATCGTTCTGTTTCCTTTCGTGATCAATTTAGGCATGGGAGTCGATGTCCTTAAAAACTGTCCGAGGTCCAGAGTGAAGATACTTTTCTTCAAGGTGGGTCCGGCCAGAAACCCACAGACATCACCATCCTAGGACCCTGCCAGGCAACACCCAAAGACAGAGACTGGTGAATCTGGAGTCCCAGCTCACTGTGCTGCAGGGTCTTAGACTCCCTTCTCGTGCATATCTCAGTTAGGGATTTCTGCCCCTTTGCCCTTTGGGGCTATTAAAATAGGAAATTAAAATGTTCTCAGATTAATGAATTCCCTCATGGCAATACTGGCTCTTTTGCTCCCATTACTTCTACAGTTGCCCACATTTTCTTTTCATTTGGCTTGACAAAATACTTTGTTAGCTTGCCAGTGCTTTGAAAACTATGCTTCTAATGCTTGATCCCCAACTTTTAGCTGTTTCCAGTGAGGAACCTGGTTTACAGGACTTAACCTGCTATTACTAGCTCTGAAGTTTCCCTTCTCCCTGCCTCAGATCATGGACCAGGGCAGAGCCTGTCTTCGAAGGAAAGGGAGCACAAAGAAAACGTCTTCCCGAAGATGTGACAGAAAACATACTATAGGTCCGCCACTTCGTTAGGTAACGGACACATGCCAAGCCCACCTTCAGAAAGCCACCGTTTCTGATACATCAGAGCACCTTTCTTCGGAAGGACTCCTCAAGGGGCCACAATGATCTGAAAGCAGTTGGCATGGAACCATGCATCTACCCTCTCTGGGCCCTCACCGTCTCACCTGTGGAATGGGGAAAATAACAGCACCTACCTCATAGAAGCACTACTGAGTACGTGAGTCCACTTATATAAAGCACTTAAAACTGTGCCCACACGTAGACAACCACTAGCTGTACAAACTCAAATAACTCAGGTCACCAAAAGGGGGGTACACAGCTTACTTATTGGTCCAGGGACCCTGGATAGTGTCAGTTATAGAGTCTTCTTTTTGCTTAAATAATCATTCAAAAACACAGCTATTATTAAATTATTATTAATTATTATTATTAAAAGGAAGCTATTCTTAGCTTCAGGACCTTAAAACACAGACACACACACACACACACACACACACACACATACACTGAGGAGCAGATTTAGCCCACGGACTGTAGTGTGCCAACTCCTGCTCTGGCAGAACGGGCAGGAGATGGATGGAGATCAGGCACCATGCTTTTTAAGTGCTTTCCCAGAGGATTTTCAAGGAAAGGCCAAAACTGTAGTGATTCTCTTGAATCGGAGGCTGAGATTTCCATCACCCCAAGGGTAGCTGGAGAAGGCAAAGCTTGTGAACCACTGGGGGGCGGGGGGGCTGTTTGCTGGCATTGGGCACACAGTACGAACTGCCTACACTGCGTGGAAACAGTGTGGACAGGTCTGCTACGCGAACGGAGGTGAACACGTGTTATTTACCTGGCCAAAGACTGTTCCGCCAGTGCTGGCCGCTTGCCCGAACAAAGAACCAGTACTACTAGACCCAAAACCTGTAAAACAAGAAGAGAACAAGTTTAATTTGGATGACTCTTTCACAAAATCGAGTATTTTGTTTGTTTTTAAATGGCATTCAGATATATTAATAAATCAACTCATAAATAAAAATCCGTTTCCTTTATAGGCCACGGAGAACATCATGAGTAAATAAAGACCTTCGGTCATCGCTAACATTTCATACTAGCATAAGCTCCAAAATCCTGAGGACTGAATCCTTGTCTCCTACCAAACCCCAGGTGGGTAGTGGCTGAAAACGGCGGTACACACACTTTTCCTTAGACTCAGCTGTCAAGGAGTCTTACCTTAATATCGTGAATATTTTTACTTAACATCATGAATATTTTTACTCCCCAGTTTCCTCTGATCTCAAATACGAGATTCTTTTGGGGTATTCATCTTTCTTCTGGGTGGCATAAGACATTGAGGCACTGGTCTAAACAGGCCTGGGAAAACCAGGTGGAACTGTGTATTTTAACCAAAGAGCCCTAGACAAGGATTCAGAAGGCTGGAGTTCCATTCTCATCTCTGTCACCGATCTAGGCAGCTGAGCTCAGGCAAGACTGAGTCCCTCCACCAGGCCTGGAGCAGACTGCTCAAGTACGTTTCTACATTGTTATTAGAGGAAAGATTTCTTCAGAGGTTCTCAATTGCGTTCAAATAGTTTGATTACACTTATGTGTGAGGGATTCTCAAGTTCAGACTGCAGGAAAAAGGACGCATCCGAGAGCGCACTCAACACCCTTCTCTGCAAGACTCCTCAGGCTTTTCCCCTGCCCACCCTCTCTACCGTGTCATCGCATTTCCTGTAATTCCCGCAGGCCGGACAGCCTCCCGACAGGAAGCAGGTGGATCTCAGGACTGTCTTTCAGCCCCGTGTCCTTGTGGCTGAAGTCAGTGGGATCTTAACAAACGTTTCCTGAAGGAAGGCAGGAAAAAACTTCCTTCCTGATAAATTGAGCCATTTTCAAATAAATAATCACCAAATGAACGAATGAGCAGATATTTGGGATCTTGCCTGAAAAATCATTAATCCTTGTTTCTCTCCCTATAGCTTAACTGCTGAAGAAATGCCTCTCCTAAGATAATGATCAGCAAGTGAAACTTAGAAACTATTTTCAAACTGTCCTACTGATAACTTGTGGAAGTAAACGCAGCTGCTAAAATCGGACATGCAAGAAAGGATCGTTTTACTTTAAAAAAAAATAATAACATTTAAAGAGTTTTGTTTTAATTACACTGAAAATAGGAAAAAGACCCACAAGTTTTCACACGTCAGTATCTGCCCTTCCGACAAGCAACAAGGCTCAGAGGAAGCCGGATGTAAGATGCTGGCAGGCAGCGAGCCGGGGCGAGGTGCTCCGGAGTCCGGCTTTGGCTCCGTGACTAGCACCTCCTGACATGAGAGCGGTCTCCTTGCGGCTTGCCGGTTTGGGACACAATAGCCTCTAAAGCACCTTCCAAATTTAAAGCTTCATATTTATGAGTCATTCATTCCTCGCCCGACCTTAAGCTAAAGATGCGTGTGTTGCCCCCCATGAAACGGACACTCTGGTGGCTAACGGAGTGGAGAAGTCGCTGAGCAGCAAAACTGCAGGGACGGTAGCAAGGCCCCGGAAATTCCGGAGGCCGCCAGTGCTCCAAGCGCCCTTCTCGAGTTTAGTCTTTCTTTTGTGTTCCCTTACTTTCCTTTAATTTGAAAGCAGATAGGACTTTTGCAACCGCTTCACAACAACGCACGGGAGAACAAAGGAAGTCTTCCGTAAGCTCTTACCTGAAGCTTGACCAAAGCTAAAGCCCGAGGCTGAGGCTGTCGTGGTGGTGGCCGAGGTGCCACCAAACACGGAGCCGCCCTGCCCGAAGCCGGGACTCTGCCCAAATGCAGGAGGGTTGCTTTGGCCAAAGAGCACGCCCCCCGTGTTGGCGGAAGACTGTCCGAATGAGAAGGAACTGGAGCTGCTGGTGCTCGAAGAGGCACCGAAGACGTTCCCGCTGGTAGACGTGGCGCTGGAGGACGCGGGCTGGCCGAAAGCAGGCACAGAGCTGAACCCGGGCTGACTGAAGGAAAAGCCGCTCGCAGGGCTGCTCGTTGACTGCCCGAAGGCCGGGGCCGGCCCGAATGTCGTCTGTCCGAAGACCCCGGTGGCCGAGGTGCCAAAGGCAGGGCTGCCAAAGCCCGAGCTGCTGACCGGTGGTGTGGCGGCCGCTGTGCTGGCCACGCCGCCCGCCTGCTGCCCGAACAGGCTCGGGGCGGTGCTGGCCGCCGCCTGCCCAAACACGGGGGGAGCCGAGGGGGCAGTGGCCGTGTTGCTGGTGAGCTGGCTGAAGGCCGAGCTAGAGCTGGCAGCAGGTGGCTGCGTGAAGACAGGTGAGCCTGAAGCGGCAGTCCCAAATACCGCCGTCTCCGTCGCCGGGCTCGGGGCAACACTGGCAACAGAGCTGGAGGTCGTGGGGGCACCTGGAGTCTCAACGGCCACGGGGCCGGCACTTGGGGCCACAGCGGCTGCGACGGCGGGCTGCCCGGGCGCCGAGAGCGTGGAAGCAGGAGATGCCGGCTCCGCCTTGACATCAGGGGCCGCGGGCGCTGCTGGGGCGGCCTCCGCGCCGGGTGCCATGAGACTGGGGCCGGACGCTGCAGGGCCGGGGGTGCTGACGGTGGGCGGCACCAGGGCAGCTTCTTTTTTAACGGAGTCAGAAGGCTGCGGAGGAGCTGGGGGAAGCGGGGCTGACGGGTGTTGCCCGAGAAGCGAAGCTGTGGATGCCGAGGCCTCGCTGCTGTCTGGCTTCTCGGGCAAAGCCGATGACGTGGCCTCCTCTGTGCTTTTAGCAGAGGACGCAGGCAGGGTGGGAGCGGACGCTGGGCTCAGGAGGCTACCAAATGACAAGGTGGGGAATGACGTGGGGAGGGGAGCGGCAGTTGTTGCTGATGGAGGGGCGGATGAGGGCGCTGTACTACTCGTCTGCTGGCTTCCAAAGGAAAAACTCGTCTTGCCACCACTTGGGGCCATCCCAGTGAAACCAACCACCCCGGGGGATGCCGTACTGGTGAGGGGCAGACCGCCGAAGATGCCAGTCGAGGAACTGCTAGTGCCTGGGCCAGCGGCCACGGGTGCCCCTGTGGCAGTGGTCACAGAGGAGGTCACGGGGGGCTCTGCATGCTTCCCTAACACGGGAGGGCCAGTAAAACTAAACCCCGATGGGACGGCTGAAGTCTTGGTCGTCTGGGTGCTCATCAGGCTTGTAGATGGAGCCTTAATGGTGGGCTTTGTAGAATCATCTGCTTGGCCGACGCGCAGTCCCGAGAAACTTCCCAGGGTCTCTCCAGCCAAAGAATTTGGAAACAGAAGCTCTCCCAACTTGGATGGTGGAGTTTCCAGCTTGCCAGAGGCAGTAGAAAGAGTAATTCCAGAAGGTGCCATGGGCCGGCTGCTGGAAGGTGAGGGCTCGGCAGGAGAGGCTCCGGCACCGGGTGGCACGGCCATCCCCGACGGGGGAGAGCTTTCGGCAACGGGCTCGTAGAAGGGTTTGCCTCCCCCAGCAAACGAGAATGCGTCAAGCTGCTGTGACTCTTTAGCAGGGGGTGCTGCCCCTAGCGAGAGAGAGAAATTAGAAAGTGAATTGGATTTAGCGACACACGACCAGTCACATTCTCACAGATTCTGTCCAAGCCCAAGTCTCTCTCCCCTCGGTATGGTCGGGACAGCTGTTCCGTGACAGTGCTTTTCCTCGGGGAAACAGTGCATGCCTTCCTATAGCAGTGCTAGCTCTGAGAGAGCTCACAGAAGTACAGAGAACAAATATCCTTTTTATGACCATTACATCGTAACCAATACACCATCCTATCTGAAGGCATGAAATCCACAGTGCTATCCCAAAAGAGAAAATAAAACGGCATCTTCTCTCATTTTCCCCTGTATGTGACTTCCTCAATAACACTCTTGACCCTGTGCTCGTCCATGGACCTCCCTGGTAGGCCAGGACTTGATCCAAAATGGAAGTTCCTCCTGTGTCTTTTATGGGCAAAGTGTCAGGCCACTGACAATTATTTTTATGCACAGTGAAGGGCTATGTCCTACTGCTCACCTAGGAAGCAGCTCTACAGAGGGCAGTAGGGTCTAGAGGTCAAGGACATGGGCTGGCAGCCGGGCGCTCTGCCACTTGCTGGCGGGGCAACTCTGAGAAAGTTACTTTACCTCTCTGGGCCTCAATTTCCCCTTTGGAAAATAAACACAGTAATTGTAGCTACCTCAAAGAGCTGTTACAAAGATTAAATGAAATGCAGGAGAAGCCGGGACAAGGCCTGGTCAAATAGTAAGTAGTCAACAAATAAAAGTAACCAAAATTGGATAGTTAAAGGTAAAATTAACCCATTACAGTGTTTGTTGATATTTCTAACTTCACATTGTTCCCGGGAAGGCTACAAAGCCCCAACTTCCCATGTACAATTTCCTGAAAGACCCTGCGTATCACAGCTGTTGTACTGAGCTGCTTATGGTTTCGGGTTGTTCCTATTCTCATATTAAGTAAAATGTTTACAGAATTACCCCTGCACTTTATGACTATATTACTTATGGCTTCTGACAGCTATTATTTTGTTCCTCTTAATCTTTGTATATCGCTGAGTTGTTTTCCTCTAGAAAGTAGGACAGGGAAGAGAGAGGCCTCGAGGGTACTCTGCCATATCTAAGTGGGCAAAGGTCACAAAAACAGTTTAAGAATCACTATTCTAGAATGAAAGGAAGGAAACCAGCAACCGTTAGGTGCTACACACAAATCAGGTTTTAGGAAGTCTGCTCTGCTTTCAGCTGCCAAACTCCTTCCAGATCTTAATGAACTTCTGTTTCACTACAGTCTCTACCACTTGGATTGGCACACAGAAAAGACTCAAAATATATTTGTTGAATGAACAGATGAAAGATGGTCAATGTATTATTTATTATAGGGAAAATATAGAAATGACCTAAATGTCCAACAGGTAAGTGGGTTAAACAGTTCACAGTGTACATACATGATAGAAATTAGGTAGCCATTACAAATAACACTTAGATTTCCAGTAATGCTGGAAAAGTCTAAAGAGATGGTGTTAAATAAAATAAAGTAGAAGACAAAAAACCCAGGACAGATAACAGAAATGCAGTCAATGAGGGGTACAATGCATGATTCTAGAATATGTCACTTTCACAGTAAAAGCTTGCTCTTCAAAATGGAACAAAAATACACTTAATTACTTAAACCAAGAACTAGAAGGCACTTAAAAAATACATGTGGTTTCTTTACAGGTCCCTAAATTCTATTCAACATTAAAAACATGCCAGTTGATGGATACGTAACAAGACACAGAGGCCCAGCGTGTTTGCCAACAGCCTATGGGGGACGGAAGATGAACAGTCTTAACAGGTAAGAAGATGGAGCAAGACATTTTAATTCACATGGTAACATCCACACTGAAAGCACAGACTCGATTTTCCAGAAGCAAAGCTTTTCCTTGTTCTTAGTTTAAAAAGTCAACAGGCGCCCTTCCCTTTAGTTTAAATCCTGCTCATTCTGAATGCACAACACTGCCAGCGAACTTACTGCAGATGCTTTAAGCAAGACTCAGCAGCAAGGAAAATATTGACACGTCTGTACGAAAACCCAGCATTCTTTTAGAGGAAACACAAAAGGTCAGCTGTGCCCCGCACAGAGAGACTGTACCTGGTGTGGCGGTGACGTTAGAAGACGGGGTTGGTGTGAGTATCCCAAAATTAAAGCCAGTCCTAGGGAGCGCAAGAAGAGAAGTTAAAGAGGAGCAAACACTGGGGGCACAATATTGCCCTTTTAATGTCATATTTTACGACTTATTCACACGATCAATCCGCTCCTGGGAACTTACAAAGAAGATAAATGACAGCAGAGTGGAAGTATGGATCTTAAAGGGAGTCAAGGGCTCAGAGGGACGGCCGGGCTTTCTACGGCAGAGTCTGGGTGGGGATCTGGGTCAAGGAGAGGTAAGGAGCAGTCGTGGAAATGCGCCGGGAACGTGCATGCGGGAATGGTGGTGAGGGCAGATGGTGTGCCTCGTGATGGAGGCAAGGGACCCGGGCCAGGGATAACCCCATAAAACGCACCCTAAGATCAGAGAGCTCATCAGGAGCATGCCACACTGCCAGGGGGCAGGGAGGAAAGCATGATATAGAAGCCACCGTCCCTGCTGTTTGGAGAGAAGTCTTAGTTCTCGCGTGGTTCAAACCCTTTCTAGACTCCTCCTCTCTCTCCTATTGTATATTTTCTTTAAACTGTGAGTAAAGACACCACAGCCAAAGGAGAAAATTCAGCACATGTGTGAACCAGAAGAGAGTACTCACTGTGATAAAAGTTCAAATAGCAAATTTAAAACCAAAGTTTCAAAACATAATGGGCCAAGCATATCCAATACAGTATTGTAAGGATTTAGATTTTTCTTAATCATCACTGCCTTCCTCAAATGCAGGAAGAGCATCTAAGAGGATGCATTAAACATTTTATCATTAAAAAAAAAAAATGCTTTCTTTGTCCCAACCTTGGTGAAGAAATTTTAGCTAACAGAGAGGTAAGCCACTGACCTACTGACCCAAACTTCTGGGAAGAATATCCGTTAACAGACGTGAAAGTAGCAATAACTCCTGGCGCTGACCTACTCTTTAAAATTGGCTCTACACTCTCTTTGAGAAGTATAGAACACAATGATTTACTAAAAGAAAAAATAATATATAACTTCCCCCTCAAATTCTGTTCTAACCCTCTTTGCTCTTAACGTGTTATGTTGAACGACACTTAGAAACACATTCGCATAAAGAGACCCTGGTTAATTTGATTCCAGTCACAAAAGCATGAAATGGAAGAGCTCCGGAAGCTCTCCTAATGGAACCAAACATGCAACCCTTCAATGGCCAAAAAAAAAAAAAAATCTTTGGACAGGTTTTTCTCTCTACTCCACAGAGCCTAGCTCCCTGCTGAAGGCACTGTCCACCGTGCTCCACACAAATGCCTACAGCACGGAGAAGAGGCACTGACCCTCTGAGGTTAATCAAGGCTCCCGTGGAAAGAAGATTAGAAGACTCTTTCGTATTTAAAAATGACTCAACTTTAGGAGTACAGCCATCATTACTTTTTGAAAAGTTGAAACAGGAACACTTCTCCGTATCTATGTAAGACTCAGATTTCCCAATGGCTACTGTCTTTCATCACTTCTCTCAGATGAATGCAGTGACCTCTTGACCAGTACAGCCAACCCAAACGTCACGCCTAGCCCCCAAATGGTGTGAGAATGCAAATATGTCAG
This sequence comes from Spilogale gracilis, assembly GCA_004023965.1. Taxonomy (NCBI): domain Eukaryota; kingdom Metazoa; phylum Chordata; class Mammalia; order Carnivora; family Mephitidae; genus Spilogale; species Spilogale gracilis. The sequence continues at coordinate 96,729 of PITA01004073.1, forward strand.
GGTGATAAGCTAGAAGACCAACCACAGAATCTGACCCAGACCCACTACTCAAAGAAAAGGAGGCTTATCCTAGAAAAACAAAACAAAGAAATACAGAATAACACAAATATAAACTTGAACTGAAAATGGGAACTACAGCTGGCCCTTGAACAATGCGGGGGGTTAGGGGCACCTACCCCCACACAGTGGAAAATTGTGTGTAAAACTTTTGACTCCCCCCAAACTATTAATAGCCTATTGTTGACAGGAAGCCCTGCTGACAACATCAACAGCTGATGAACATGTATTATATGCATTATATCCTGTACTTTACAATACAGTAAGCTAGAGAAAAAAATATTAGGAAAATCCTAAAAGAAAAGATATCACACTGCATTTATCGGCAAAAAACCTACGTATAAGTGGGCCTGTGCTGTTCCAACCCGTGTTGCTCAAGGGTCAACTGTAGATTTACGTTAGGACAATAAGCTGCCGCTACAGTCATCAGACGCATTACTGAAGCAGTAAGAACTCCGGATTCACATACAGTTAATAAGCAGATAAATATACCTCTGACTCTAAGACTGGGGGAAGCTATCTATAAGGTTGCTGGCGATCTGCCACGAAATTTAAGTTCATTACTGACCCTGCCGGAGAAAATGAGAACGACTTGCTGAGCTGCCCAGCAGCAGGCGGGGGAGAAGTCACAGCTGTTTCTATCTTGGCTGCCCCTGGCCCTGAAATTGTGGGAAAGAAAATAAGAACATTACAAAAAAGCTGTTAGAAACACCATTCCAGTTTGTGAGTGTCTGCAGTTCCAGCCTGCGGGCCCCACCGCGCTCTCCCGACGGGTCGGGTTAGGGGCCGGGGGAGCGGGTGCGTTCCAAACTCGTGCGCAAGGCCCCTGAACTTGCTCACGGGCTCTGTCAGTATTCATTCCAAACCAACACGTGCCCCACCCTCCCTTCCACAGAAGCTATCAAAATGATTCCAGTGCAGTTTCAACTGAAACCTTTGAAAGTAGTTTCATAATTTTATAAGATATAATTTACAATAAACTTTTGTAATTACAGAAAAGTAATATATACGGAAGGGAAGAAAATCCAAAGAGAACTAGCTAGGTTAATATGTGAATATCTCTGAGAAGTGATTTCATGGCCATCTGCTTTCTCCTTACATTCCTATATTTCTCACAGAGGACAGCTTTCTTTTTCAGTACAAAAGTAATACATGATCGCTGTAATGCAGAGACGCGCAGGACGCTAGAAGCGTAATCCAACCTCTTCCCCGCAATTTCACTGCAAGGACTCATGGACAGTTCACGGTATTATCTTCAATCTCCCTCCTACCGCTCTACTTTAAAAGATGGAGGGAGAGGAAACAGTTTATCTAAAAAGCCCAAACCGGGGTGCCGGGCTGGCTCAGTCAGTTAAGTGTCTGACTCTTGATCTCAGCTCAGGTCTTGATCTTGGGTTCCTGAGTTCAAGCCCCAGGTTGAGCTCCACGCTGGGAGTGTGGTGCCTACTTAAAAAAAAAAAAGTCCAAAAAAAAAAAAAAGTCCAAACCAAACCAAAGAAAAAGTACATTCTCTTCCAATGAGTCTAAGGTAGATATTAGTAAAATTATTTTAAAAACTACTATAATGCAGTGTGGTGTATATTAAGGATATTCAATGCAATCTTGCTCATAATCTTGACAAATCAGAAACAAACTCAACTCTCAGCACCGTACTGGTAGAACGTAACAGGGTGCAAGTCCTAGGCTACAGCTGATACAAGTGAGCGTGTCAGATCGGGAAAGATGAACAGGATATTTATTGCAGTGGGAGAAGGGTTAACATACACAGGATATGCCCATTTTTGTCTGAAAGACAACAATGAAGTAATATAGAAAATAAACAAATTAAATCATTAAGGGTTATTATTTCTAGAATACGAATTTAATCAGCAGCATTCACTTTCTACATTTATATCTCTTCAATATAGATTCTTTTGAGCATCTATATTAGTTTTATAATCAGAATAAACGATGACCGTATTTCCATTCTTAATCAAAGAACTACAGAGGTTTCAGGAAAAAAATTTTAAACTTTTTGTAAACTTTTAAATAGCATTTTTCAGGGAAATTTTTCTGCCTCCAAAAGTCCTTTTCCTTTGATTACCCAGCAAGTGAAAACAGAAGTAAATGCCCAGCAATTAAAGACAGTATTTCACAGTCACTGCTACATGATGAATCTCAGAAATGTCCGGGCAAGTCACGCTAACTGTATAAGATGTATGTGAAGCCAAGTTTCTCAGGTTTCCTTGGTTCTTAAGTTCAGGAGTGACAAAAAGCCCTTCCTAGCAGTTCTTGAAAGAAGTTGAGATATAGGGTCTTTCCAAAACTTGCTAAAACATTAGCCAGAAATGGCAACAAACTTCTTAATTTGAATCCTAAATGATTCAAAAGTCTTTGGCAACTGTGCTCAATCTTTCCTTCAGTAAACTTCCGATCCCAGTTGAGAAATGCTACGCACCTCCTCCTCCTGGTGGAGAGCTTACACGGCAGCGGTGGTGGCTCTGCACTAATCCAAATCCTACAATACACCTTTGGCGTACACACTAATGGTTTTCTTGAGTGCAAGGACTACTTATTGAAGATAGACTCAGTATCCAGTCAGACAGCTTTCGATTACGGAGAAAGTTAGAATGACTGTATGGCTGAGAAGAGATGATGGAAAGCAGGCTGCTGGTGTGGGGGGTTCTGTCTCCGACACAATCTGCCCGGAGACCCACTTGAGAGCATGAATGAAAACAAAAGCCAGAGTCCCAGGTGTGGTGAAAACTCAGAGCGGTGGGCGGCACAAGACCCCCGAAGCAGAAAGTAAGACACGCCAAATTAAGGGTTATAAAAAAGGCGCCAACTAAAGAGGATGCTGAGGAAGACACCACGTGAACAACATGTTATACGTAACCTTGTGCTTCAAGGTGGTTTGGGCAATGTGGACCCCTTGGTCAAAGCACCAGTGGTGACTATAAAAACTTCGAATTTTAATTAAGAATAACTAAGCCTGGGGCGCCTGGGTGGCTCAGTTGGTTGGGCGACCGCCTTTGGCTCAGGTAACGATCCCAGAGAGCCGGGATCGAGCCCCAAATAGGGCTCCCTGCTCAACGGGAGGCCTGCTTCTCTCTCTCTCACTCCCCCTGCTTGTGTTCCCTCTCTCACTGTGTCTCTCTGTGTCAAGTAAATAAATAAATAAAATATTAAAAAAAAAAAGAACAACTAAGCCTGAGTGGGTGCTGGAAGTACGTCAGGTCATAAAATCTGATATGGACACTCCATCTACTCTTATATCTTCTATCACAACACATCTGTTTTACCTTCTGCATTTTACCAGCTTTGAATTATCACTGTGAACCAAGAGGATTTTTCATCTCTTGGTAGAAGACTACAGTTCATGTTCCACTCCCCTCCCCTCTTGGCTTTCTAGAAAGGCTAGTGACGACAACACTACTGCTCCTCTTCAGGAAAAGCATTTCCAGGAAGATTTTTTCTCCTACTGCACTCAAATTTCAGAAGTCTGCAGAGCTGATGAAGGGCTCACTGATTTCCTGGAGACTATTCATTGAAGCCTTCCAAAGATCTTTAATAGCATCCTATGTCTACTGCCTCTGTGATCCAGAATGCTGAACTGCTGTGGTTCTTTTGCCTTTATTTTCATTAAAGCAAAAAATGCAAACTGACCTGAAGCTTTATCACCAGATGACAACTGACCAGACACTGGTGTGGGCCCCGGTGGCTTTAGGGAATTTATTAGAGATCCCTGTAACAGACACAAGCACAACATTTATGTGAAACCATTAACCATCCTTTAGAAAAAAGAAACATGTAAAAGGAGAATATCATTTAAAAGTAAGCAAGCATAAACTTTTATTTAGCGTAATTTTAAAAATCCTTACAATTTAAGTGAGTATTTTTCAATGCTTCCTGTGTGTAAGAGCGTATGGGAAGATGGAAACAGGAATATCCTGCAAGCTCCAAGAACACAGTCTTGCCTATGTGGCAACCTTCCCAGTGCCCGGCCTGGTGGCTGGCACACTAGAGGCACCTGATTATCAGGTAGCTGAGTAAAGGAATGGATGAAACGGGCGCCGTCTCTCAATAAATTTGTAATAAAATAAGAAGCAAAACTGTTTAACTTCTCCATCTCTGGGCAATGTTCCGTTACTCATTTGTTAGGACTTATGTCTACTCAGGTGTCCTCCCAGCCCAACATGGAACCCTCCAGAAGCATGACCGAATGCTAAATGCTTAAATGCCATTTTAAGTCACGTCAAACTAAGGTTCAGAGTCATGTTGAGAATCCACAATAGGCAAATTCTGATGTCCAATCTCAAACACAATCTGAAATGACTCATCTCAGAAACATGGAGAGTAGCAGAGAAACCAGGTCTTCTTAGGGAAGATTTCAAAGATAGCTTAAGGTACCTTTCCGCCATCTCCGATTACTCTTTTCTGGATCCTTTAGCTGTTTATGATTAAGCAAATTTTGTAAGAAACAGGGTTTATCAGGCAAAAACCTAAATGGAGACATAACTATGAACATTACTGAAGAGGCAAACTCTGAAAAACAGACATTGTAGGAGAAAGTCCAAGAAGCTTCTCCCCAGGCACTGATCCTGAAAGGTGCAGCGTGAAAACCACAGATGGGAAGAAAGTACAAGAACTGGGCTCCAGCATTTGCTGACTGTGTGAGCATGCATCAGGTACTCGCGCCTCAGCTTTTCCTCATCAGTGAAACATACTTAAAGTACAACCGACCCCTTTCTATTGCACATGGTTATCGTAGAGGTCAACGAAGATCATGTTAAGTGAAGGTGGATTAGAGACCCAAATAACCCTGACAATGACAAGGTATTAGAATTATGACCCAAGATGTCAAATAGCACAAGAAGATGATGTCAGGTCTCGAATGACCTACTAAATCAAGACCGGCATAAATTATAGGGAAAGGATCACAGGTCTTTGTTGGACTCCTAGTTCGTTTAAACGAAGTCAGGACTTAAAACAGTACAGTCTTCAGTTTCAAAGACAGACACTGCACAGCCGTTCAAAAAAGCAAAAATCAGTAACTCACTTGCTTAGTCTGGTTAGCGGCTGCTGGGGTCATCGCGGGGTGAGGCACCTTGGCTGCAGAGTGCAGCACCGAAGAACTGAAAAAAAAAAAAAAACAACAAAAGCACATGCTCAAGAGAAAGGCACGAGGATGGAGATCGCATTCATCCTCAAGCCTACTTCTTTTTTTTTTTTTTAAAGATTTAATTTATTTAACAGAGAGAAACACAGCAAGAGAGGGAAACATAAGCAGGGGGAGTGAGAGAGGGAGAAGCGGGCTTCCTGCCGAGCAGGGAGCCCGATGTGGGACTCGATCCCGGGTCTCCGGGATCATGACCTGAGCCGAAGGCAGTCGCTTAACCAAATGAGCCACCCAGGCGCCCCTCAAGCCTACTTTCTATCCAATAAATGATACCAATTTTGGGTAGAATATGTTGGGGACCCTAACCACAGTCATGTGACACTTTTCTGAAGAATAAATTCTTTAAATAAAATTTAAGCCTTCAGCATAAAAGTCAAAGCAGTGAGCTGCGAACTTCTTTCTTCTCCCTGGAATCCTATGAAAAAAAGTTAAAACTATTCAGAAGTAGAGCTTTTTCTTTCCTTTTTTTTAAAAGATTGTATTTATTTATTTGAGAGAGTGAGAGAGAGCATGAGAGGGGCGAAGGTCAGAGGGAGCAGACTCCCCGCGGAGCTGGGAGTCTGACTGGGACTCGATCCTGGGACTCCGGGATCATGACCTAAGCTGAAGGCAGTGGCTCAACCAACTGAGCCACCCAGGCGCCTAGAGCTTTTTCTTATCTGGACAGTCAGCCTACTTTATCCTCTCCCTTCTCCCATCCCTAGTTCTAGGCTCTGTGGGGCCTGCCTGATTCTCTTCTCCAAGCCTGAGAAAATGTTCGACAGGACCCATGGGATGTATAGGGACTGCTGCAATAACGGCTCTGAGGTATGACGCAAAGAGGAGACAGCAAGCACCCCATCGAGCCCAGCAACCACCAGGTCCGCACACAAGACAATCAATGTGTCCTATACCACGTGGCCTGCACTTCCGCTGCGTTCTAAGAGCGTTTCCACTACGTGTAGAAACGAGATCTTTTGTTAACCCTGAACACAGTATGCAGCGAATGGTTACTTCAGTAATTATTTAGCATTAAAGCGTGAGGGAACAGACCTGCTTGCTTAATACAGTCATGACAAAAGTTCTATTCTTGGGTCCTGGGAGCAATTTATTTACCTGCCCTCAGTCCAAAGCAACTCTGGTAAGTACAGCAGTGGTAGCTGTAGGATCTAGTTTTACTTTCAGAATTCCCCCTAGAGTAGGGAGGATTGCTATTTTTCAACCAAAAAATTAACTTGGAAGAGGAAAGACAAAAATCAATCCATGCCACATAGAAAAAAATTATCAAACAATGTAATGCTCTTGCGAGCTCCTCACGATTCTCTGCTGGATCAACACAGGAGCCTTCCCAGACTTTATGAGATTGAGCAACAAGAAAAAAATGGACTTATTTTCAATGAAACAAATCCCCTTTGCTTTTCCATGAAGACAGAAGAAGTTATAAACATGTTCTCTAAAGAAACGCGTCTCTGCTCCCCTGAGATGTCCACCACCACAGAGAGAAGGAATGTGGCAGTGGGGCTGCCGGGCTGAGAAAGACCTGGGCAGACACAGCAGACCTGGGTAAAGATGTGGTTTGAGCTCACAGAAATCACAAAGGAAATGAAACTCTTTTATGCTTTCCCAAAGACAAACAAAAAACAAATTATAAGTTAAAACAAAAGCAGCAATATATCCAACTTCCGAATATTTTTTGTGCCCAAAACTTAAGTCATGACGTGATGGTAAATTAATCCATGTGCGAAATAGGCTGAGTACAACTATTGTTCTAGTTGCTTGTGGTAGTGCTATAAAATCTCTTGGGTGTCCTAAATCCCCAAACATACATTAGGAATTCACAGCACCGCCACACCAGGCCACGTTACAGCCTTGCAGAGAGATGCTGCGCAGCTCGGTCCGCCGACAAACCTCTGGACTAGATGGGGCCGGCCGTGAGTGCAGAGAGTGACAACGAGAAGGGATGACTGACTTCTCCTTTCTAGTAGTACAGGCCTGAGAGGGACGATGAGAACTTCATGCGATATGCTCTGTCCCACACCCGAAAACACTAGTCAGAGGAGCGCGAGCAGACATGGGCAGCGTGCCAGGGCTCCAAAGAGCCACCCTCTGCAGGTGTCCCCAGATGACATTACATCACCGCCAACACTTGAGGGCTGCTCTAGAAATGACTAACGGGGTCGCGCAGATCACGGAGTGGGGTCCAATGTGGTTCTTGGAGAAAAACACTTGCAATGGAATCTAAGTCCTCTGGCTCCCATTCCCCAGAGCTCGGATAAAAATTAAGCAACCACTGCACGCGAAAATACCAAATGCCACAAACACAAGAAATGTCCCCACAGACCCTGTCAAGGGCTGCCCCGAATACAGAACACTCACTCCGCTCTCCGTTGTCCTGTTGTTCGCCATGCGCTGTCAGCGCCAAGTGCCCAGAGGCCGGCTGACGTGCCCACGTTGTAGGGTGCGTGTCCCACACACAACTACAAAACTGAACTGTTAAGACCAAGAAGCATTCAAATGTCACCTAGGCCCTTTCTTAGCAGTCCTTTAGATGTTAATGAACTTTAATAAGGTAAATATACTGTTGTTGTGAAAGGGGCCAACTTACCCACTCTTTTGCCTATTTCAACATATCTTTTTAAGTAAGCTCTGTGCCCAACATGGGGCTCAAATTCAAGACCCTGAGATCAAGAGTTGCACGCTCTACTGACTGAGCCAGCCAGATGTCTCTATTTCAACATTTTAAAAGGCTCAAAAAACAAGAAACCTGGCTACACTTTATTTTGGTAATTCTGAATCATTATCATGCGTATCCTTTTACGCACTGATCAATGACACAGCGGATCTAAACTGTGAAAACAACTCAAATGTCAACAAATGAACTAGAAGTTTTTTGGTAACAGTTTAAAGAAAGGTAAGACAAATGAGGAGAAAGGACAACATCTCAAGGGCAACCGGAGAAACAGACAAAACAAAGATTAGAAGAGAAAAGGAAAGCAGATGATAGAAGATGGGGGAAACAAAAACTATCAGTCCATTTTCTCACCTACCGGCTAGACAGTCACCCCGATGTCTGATAACAAATGTGACACTTGCCATCATACACTCCTTGTGGGAAGATAAACAATACAACCTCTGTAGGGGTAAATGCGGCAACAGCTGTCATGATGACATGCACATATGTCCACAAGTACACAGATGCCTCCGTGACCTCGGCAGTCCCGCGCTGCAGAGTTTAGCCTACAGACAGAGCTAGCCACAAGAGTGAAAGTGATCAATGTGTCCAATTGTTTATCCTAGCATCATTGGTAACAAAGCAAGAGGAGCATCTCCTATGTCAATCAATGGAGGGAAAAAAAGCTATCAGTTCATTTTTAGGAGCTTTTTATGTCTGTCAGTGGAGACTGTAACTGCCAACCGTCATTCCCCATTGGTAAATTTTATGTCCTTGAAGATTCAAAATATTTGCCAAAATATCATTAAAAGTCTTCTAACCCAAACTGTAGTTCTTGCACGAGTGTCCAGATGCCAAGTGACTTAAGTAATGTAGGAACTGCTTTAGAGCTCTGAGAAAGACCTAAGTTCAATATAAAAATGGGATCCTGTTAAGAATTCATAAGAAGGGATGCCTGGGTGGCTCAGTTGGTTAAGCAACTGCCTTCGGCTCAGGTCATGATCCCGGAGACCCGGGATCAAGTCCCACATCGGGCTCCCTGCTCGGCGGGAAGCCTGCTTCTCCCTCTCTCACTCCCCCTGCTTGTGTTCCCTCTCTGGCTATGTTTCTGTCTGTCAAATAAATAAAATCTTAAAAAAAAAAAAAAAAAAAAGAAGAATTCATAAGAACATGGAAAATGTTCACAATAATGTTTCATGATTAAGCTGAAAGAGGAGGTTACAAAGCAGCATGTACTCAAACTTTACTTTAAAAAACTAAATTTTCAGAGAACAAAGAAGAATAATATGTTAATAGTGGCTGAACCTTTGTGGTGGGAATAAAGGTGGTTTTAATTTTGTTCTTTTTAATCTTTTTTTTCTTAAAAATTTTATTTTATTTCATTCACAGAGAGAGAGATCACAAGTAGACAGAGAGGCAGGCAGAGAGAAGAGGAAGCAGGCTCCCCTGAGTAGAGAGCCCGATGTGGGACTCGATCCCAGGGCCCTGAGATCATGACCTGAGCCCAAGGCAGAGGCTTTAACCCACGGAGCCACCCAGGCGCCAAATTTGTTCTTTTTAACTGTCTGCTTTTTATAATTTCTACAATGAATATTTATAATCAGGAAACATAAAGATCAAAGTTTTTTTTAAGGTTATGGTTGTTACTAAAGTTAAAGCAGGGCAGCAACTTTCAGTCAGTGAAAGAAAAAACTGTCAACTGAGAATTCTTGGTGAAAAAATAGCCTTCAAAAACAAAAGGAAAATAAAGACTTTGGCAAACACATGAAAGCTCAAAGAATTCAGATCTACACCTGAAGAAATATTAGAGGAAGCCCTTTAAGCAGAAGGGAAGCCACAGCAGACAGAGATGTGGGACTAAGCAAAGAAGGACACTGATATGATAAAACCACCTGGGTAAGCCAAAAAGCTTTTCCTTCTTCTGTTAAATCTGTTTAAAAGGTAATCGACAATTTACAACAACATATCACAGAACCGATGACACAGATGGAGATGAAATGGGTGATGATAACAACAGCACGAAGGTTGCGAGGGCAGAAATTAGAGCACGAAGGTTGGGAGGGCAGAAATTAGAGGAACATTACTGTAAGATTCTTACACAGTATTTTTTTTTTTTTAGATTTTATTTATTTGACAGAGAGACAAAGAGAGTACAAGTAGGCAGAGCAGCAGGCAGAGGGAGAGGGAGAAGCAGGCTCTCTGCTAAGTAGGGAGTCCGATGCGGGGCTCAGTCCCAGGACCCTGGGATCATGACCTGAGCCCAAGGCTGAGGCACCCAGGCGCCCCTTTACATGATGTGTTTTAAAGATTTCATTTATTTATTTGAAAGACAGAGAGAGAAAAAGAGAATGGGCCCGCACAAGCGGTGGGAAGGGGCAGAAGGAACGGGAGCAGCAGACTCCCTGCTGAGCGGGGACACCAACATGGGAACACTGACAGACTGGGGTAAGTTAAAGATGTACATTGTAAATCCTAATGCAACCACATAAATACACAGTGTTGAAGTTCATAAGACAACAAAAAAGATAAAACAGAATCATAAAAAATACTCAACCCAAAAGAAGTTATAGAAAAAGAGGAAAAATGGAACAAAGAACTGATGAGACAAACAGAAACCAAACAGCAATATGATAGATTAAAACCCAATATCATATAATCATATTACATATAAATGGTTGAAGTACTCCAAATAAAAGTCACAGATTGTCAGACTGGATAAAAAGCAAAGACTCAACTACATGCTACCTACAAGAAATCCATTTTAAATATAAAGACACAAAATAGGTTCAAAATAAAAGGATGGGAACAAGATATGCCATACTAGCACCAAAGAAAGTTGGATTGGCTACATTAATATAAAAGAAAGTAGATTTCAGAGCAATTAATCTTACCAGGGATAAAAGGGGTCATTTTGATAATATTTGAGTCATTTCTTCAAAAGAATGTAACTATCTTAAACATTTATACAACCAGTCAACAGGACACAAAAACTGATAGCACTTCTAGGTAAATAAGCAAATACACAACTATAGCTGAAAAATCTCAACACTACTTCAGTAACTGACAGAACAGATAGATAAAATCAAGAATACAGAACACTTGAACAGCATGATCAACCAATCTTAACTGACATTTATAGAACACTCCCAACCAATAAGGACAGAATACATGCTCTTTTGAAGTATACAGAGAACATTTACCGAAATGATTGATGCTCTAGCTCAAAGGCTGGCAAACTACAGAGCAATGACCAACTGCCTCTTTTTATAAAGTTTTATTGTTAACAGCCATATCTACTCATTTACATATTGTCTATGGCTGCATGCTGGCTAAAATGGCCAAGATGAGTAGTTCAGACATCTATGTCCTGCAAACCTGAGATATTTACTGTATGGCCCTTTAAGAAAAACCTTCCTGATCCTGAGTCACAAAAGAAGTCTCAATAAATCGAAAGACTTCAGGTCATACAAAGCATGTTCTCTGATCACATGGAATTAAGTTAAAAATAACAAAAAGGTATCTAGAAAACATCCAATTATTTAGAAACTAAGTAACATACTTTTAAATAACCCACAGGTGTACATTATATTAAAAAAAAAAAAACCCTTTGAACTGAATAAAAACGAAAAAATAACATATTCAAAATCTGTGGGATGTAGCCAAAGTAGTTCTAAGACAGAAGTGTATAGCACCAAATGCCTGTATTAGAAAAGAATGGTCATAAATCAATGACCTTAGTTTCCACCTTAAAAAACTAGAAAAAGAAGAGCAAATAAAACCCAAACAGAAAAATGAAAAAAAAAAAAGTAGAAAATAATAGGGGAAAAAAAAGCAGTAAACCCATAAGCTGGTTCTGTGAGATCAATAAAATTGATAAACCTCTAGCTAGACTGTTCAGGAGGGGGAAAAAAAAAGACACAAATCACCACTAACAAGAAAGAGAAGTGAAATCACTATGAATTCTAGACACAGTAAGAGGCTACTAATCTGGGACTATTGTGAAAAACTTTACGCCAACAGATTCAACAACCCAAACAAAATGTGGACAAATTTCCTGAAAGACACAAACTACCAAAGTTCATTCATGAAGTAGATAAGCTGAAGAGTCTTATATTTTAGCTGTTAAAAAAACCAAAAAAACAAAAAACCAAAAAAAAAAAAAAAAACCCACCTGAAAATTCTGAGCCCAGATGGCTCTACTAGTGACTTCTACCAAACATTTAAGGATGAAATAGTAACAAATGTACGTAAACTCTTCCAGGAAACTGAACAGGAAAGAATACTTCCCAATTCATCCGATAAGGCCAGCATTGTTCTGAGACCAAAACTGAACAAAGACATCACAAGAGGAGAAAATCTATAAACCAATATCCTTCATTAAGGTAGATGCAATCCAACCATATACAAGGGTGATGCATCATTATCAAAGACTGGTTTAACAATCAAAAACCAATCAATGTGATGAGGCTACCAAGACAACTTGATGGGGGGGGGTAAAAAGTCTTTTTGACAAATGGTGCTGGGACAACTGGATATCCACTTGCCCAAGAATGAAGCTGGACCACCGTGTCACGCTATTTACAAAAATTAAGTCAAAATGCATCAAAGACCAAAATTTAAGAGTTAAAACTAAAAGATCAATAAGAAAACAGAGATATAAATTTTTATGATCTTTGACTAGGCAATGGTTTCTTAAATATGACATCCAAACATAGGCAATTAAATAATAAAGTGAACGTCATTAAAATTAAGACTTTTGTGATTCAAAGGACACTATCAAAAAAGTGAAAAACCACCTGAGGAAATGGGAGACAAACGACCCACTTAAAAAAAGGGCAAAAGGAAAAAACAAAAAGGGCAAAACGAACATTTCTCCAAGAAGATACAAATGGCCAGTAAGCACAAATGGATGCCCAACATCACTAGCCATTAGGATATGCACATTAAAACCAGATGAGATTATCACTTAACACCCAACCAGGACGACTATAATCAAAAACATGGATAGTACAAGTGCTGGTGAGGATGGAGAGAAAATGGAACTCTCATTCAGTCCTGCTGGGAATGTAAAAGGGTGTAGCTGCTTTGGAAAACAGTTTGAACTCTGTTTGGCTTAAGAAGCTAACCACTGAATTAATAATATGATGTAGCAAGTCTACTTTTTTTTTTTTTTAAGATTTTATTTACTTATTTGTGAGAGAGAGAGAAACACACACTCACATGTGAGCAGGAGGAAAAGACAGAGGAAGAGAGACTCGATCCCATGACCCTGAGACCATGACCTAAGCCGAAATCAAGAGTCAGATGTTCAGCCGACTGAGTCACCCAGGTGCCCCTAGCAATTCTGTTTCTAAAACATTACCTGAAATATTTGAAAGCAGGGACTCAGACACTTGTATACTGCACAAGGACAGTACACAACAGATGCTACCTTCACAACAGCCAAGAGGGGAAACCTGTGTGTCCATCAACAGATGAATGGATAGAGTATCCATACAATGGACTATTAATCAGCCATAAAAGGACTGAAATTCTGACAAATGCTACAACTTAAATGAATCTTAAAAATTCAAGTGAAATAAAGGCGCCTGGGTGGCTCAATGGGTTAAAGCCTCTGCCTTCGGTTAAAGCCTCATGATCTCAGGGTGCTGGGATCCAGGCCTGCATCGGGCTCTCTGCTCGGCAGGGAGCCTGCTTCCTCCTCTCTCTCTCTGCCTGCCTCTGTGCCTACTTGCGATCTCTCTCTGTCAAATAAATAAAAAAATAAAATAAAATAAAAAAAATTCAAGTGAAATAAGCTAGACACAAAAGGACTAATATTGTATGACTCCACTTACATGAGGTACCTAAAACAGGCAAATTCTTAGAGACAGAAAATAGGACAGAGGTTACCAGGGGCTGGGGAGAGGGGGGAGTGGACAGTTATTTAATGGGTACAGGTTCTGTCTGGGATAATGAAAAAGTTCTAGAAATAAATAGTGGTCAGGTTTATACAACATGGTAAATGACTTGATGTCACTAAAACTGTACACTTAAAAATGGTTAAAATGGTAAATTGGTAAATGGTAAATTTTGTTATGTATATATTCTACCACAAGTGTTCTTTTCTACCATTCCTAACTCTAGCCCTTTCCCAATATAAGAACCAGAAGCTTCCTGCTAAAACCATAGTTCATCACAACTATTCATGTTTATCAAACCTCACAGAATTTTATGCTAAAAAAGGGTGAATTTGGGGGCGCCTGGGTGGCTCAGTTGGTTAGGCAACTGCCTTCGGCTCAGGTCATGATCCCAGAGACCCGGGATCGAGCCCCACATCGGGCTCCCTGCTCGGCGGGAAGCCTGCTTCTCCCTCTCTCAGTTCCTCTGCTGTGTTACCTCTCTAGCTGTGTTTCTCTCTGTCAAATAAATAAATAAAATCTTAAAAAAAAAAAAAAAAAAAAGGGTGAATTTTACTATAAATAAAGTATGCCTCAATTTAAAAAAATTTGCTAATGTTAAAAAACAAATCAGATCAGGTTATACAATTGCTTCAAAGCATCCAACGGTCTGCAGCCAGGCCCTGAGCAAGGCTCACTAGATGTTAGAGGACACAGACTTCCACCCCTGCCCCTGCTCCCTGACCTTGGCTGCAAGGTGCCCATCCTCCTGCTCCAGCCACCAGATGCCTCCCGGCCTTCTCAAACTTGCCGGGCCCTGTGCTTTGGGCTTTCTTCTTTAGGATACTCAGGAGACCTGCTTGCTCTCTGGCCTTTTAGTCTTTACTCAAATGTCAAGGGTCAAAAGCCACTGGAAGGCAGAATTTTATGTAAAACAGGAAGATCCAGCTTCATGGTGAAAGCAATATGGCCTGGTGCTTCTGAAATACTTTAGTCACTAACCAGGGGGGAGAAGCACCTTCTTTGGCCACCCTTCTTTAAAATTGTAGCCCAGGTGGCGCCTGGGTGGCTCAGTTGGTTAAGCGACTGCCTTCGGCTCAGGTCATGATCCCAGAATCGAGTCCCACATCTGGCTTCCTGCTTGGTGGGAAGCCTGCTTCTCCCTCTCTCTCACTCCCCCTGCTTGTGTTCCCTCTCTGGCTGTGTTTCTGTCAAATAAATAAAATCTTTAAAAATAAATAAATAAGTAAATAAAATTGTAGCCCACACCCAGATAACAGTCCTAAAATCCCGTCCCTATGTCAATTTCCTCCATTGCACCTAACGCCATCTTAAACACTACATATTTTACTTATTCATTTTACTTTTTGTTTGTCCTTCCATAACCAAGGCAGGGTTGGTTGGTGGGTTTTTTGGTCTGTTTTATTAACTGCTTTATCCCCAGCACCTGGAACAGCGTACTGGAAGTATTTAATTAAGGGGCGCCTGGTTGGCTCAGTCAGTTGGGAGTCTGACTCTTGATTTTGGCTTGGGTCATGCTCCTGGGGTCGTGGAATCGAGCCGTCTGTCAGGCTCCATGCTCGGCATAGAGTCTGCTTTTTTCTCTCCCTCCCTCTCCCCACTCACATGCTCTAAAAAAAGTAATTTTTTAAAAAGTATTTAATTGAGCATTTGTTGAAAGAATAAATAAATCAACACTAAAATTCCTCAAAGAAAGGATGTGCCTGGGTGCCTCAGTCAGTTAAATGTCTGCCTTCAGCTCAGGTCATGATCCTATAGTCCCAGGATCGAGTCCCACATTAGGCTCCTTGCTCAGTGAGGAATCCACTTCTCCCCGACCCTTCCTACTCTCATGTTTTTTCTCCCTCACTCTCTCTCAAATAAGTAAAATCTCTAAAAAAAAAAGAAAAAGAAAAAGAAAAAGACATGTCTGGTGTGTTTCGGTAAAAAAGCAAAGAAACCAGCAAGCCCACCCTGTTTGGCCTCCCCCTTCAGGCTCCACCTCCTGCCAGGTCTCCAGCCGTATTAGCCCTCTTCCAACTCTGCCTCAAACGTGCTCTGCCCTCTCCACAGGCAACTTCTGGCCACTTTCAGCTAAGTATCTTTCCCTTACCAACCTCCTCATCAACCCAGACTCAATCAGACTGCTTCATTATATGCCTGCATGGCCTCACTGGACACTGCAATCAAATAATCCTTATGTAACTGCCAGTGGCTCTCAGTGGCTGTCTCGCTAAAATGTCAGTGCTGTGAAAGTGGAGACTGGGAAAGTCTTACTCCTGACTACCTCCCTAATACCCAAGGCAGTTATCATACTCATAGCAGACGCCCTGCGAGAACCTGTGGAATCCAAGTGACTGAGGAGCCATGGGTTCCACTAGATAAACCCTCTTCCTTAAAAGAGTGGTTGGTTAGTCAAGGTATGAAACGAATGAAGCCAGTGAACATGAACATGAAGCCAATGGCAGAAATATGTATGCTCATCGTATAATAAGTCTTCTATAAGATTCTATTTAGTACTAAATAGTACTAAGATACTACTCAGAAAAAGTTAAACGTAAAGTTAAATACTTAAAATACATTAAAGGAAACTACCACTTACCAGAATATGAAAGCAGTTTCACAGTGAACACATTTCTCTCTCCAGCTTTCTTACTGGAAGAGGCGGTAAATGCCAATTTGCATTTCTCAATTATGCTTAGCATTAACCCATTACTCAGCCCATGGTTATTAGAAATGAACTACATTCTAGGAACTGCACCGGAATATAGTTCTATAACTATGTTAGAGTCCAAATCGGTAGGGAGGAAGAGAAAGTTTCTTCATTTTGACTTTTTGTGTCTATTTTAATTTAGTCAGAGAAAAGGAGAAGAAATTTACAACTGTTCTCCTGACAAAGCCCTCATCAGGGATCTGGTCAGATGAACCAGGTGAGGAAAGAGTTTAAGAAAAGGCTAAGTGGGGGCGCCTGGGGGCTCAGTCGTTAAGCCTCTGCCTTCCGCTCAGGTCATGATCCCGGAGTCCCGGGATCAAGCCTGGCTTTGGGCTCCCTGCTCGGCGGGAAGCCTGCTTCTCCCTCTCTCACTCCCCCTGCGTGTGTTCCCTCTCTAGCTGTGTTTCTCTGTCAAATAAATAAATCTTAAAGAAAAGAAAACAAAAGAAAACAAAAGAAAAGGCAAAGTGAAATCACTAAGAGGTGCTTCTCCTCCATGATTAATGGCTAAAGTATCTAGACGTCCCAGACCATATTGCTTTTACTATTAAGCTGGATTTTCCTGTCTAATGCAATATTCTGCCTTTTGGTGGCTTCTTTGCCTTCCATACACTAGGAATCTGGCTACAATTCCCAAACTCTAATGCACAGTTCTTTCCCTCGGATGTTCACAACAACCACAAATGCCATGTTGGTATAAACAGCATACCAAAGCTTCAAGGTCACTGCAAGATAGGAAAGTGGGTAGGCTTGTTTTTGGCTGTTAGGAAAGCCCTGAGATAACTAAGAAATTCCTGGAACAGGCAGTGTTGATAAACAGACCAATGGGGAATAAGAAGAAGGCCAGTGGACTAGTGAAGCAGGGCCACTTGATAAGGCCAAAACAGAGCAGTGAGCAGACCTGCTCCCAGGGGTGGCAAAGAGCAGGCATGCTGTGGAAAAAATATACAGGGTCTGTGGATGCTCTTCCTGCCGCTGGACTAATCACTAGACACCAACTCCCTGAATGACATTGGTCCTCACCATCCCTGCGTTCGAAGTGAAGACATGCCCCTCAACTCTTCCCTGTGCCCAGGAGAGGGTGCGGTGGATAAGGAGATGGAACCTGAGAGAACCTAAGGCTCCGCCTAGATCAGCGTGATGGCAGCAATGCTGCCCCTTGCAGGCAGTCTGGCGCTACTGCAGAAGAACTCGGGGTGGAAACACACTCCAAGTAGTAACATACCCCATCGCTGCAGAGGTGGCTGTAGGATTAGTCTTCAACTCCTGCACATTTACAACTTGAGGGACATTCTTCAGAGTTGATTCAGTCAAAGTACTTACAGCTATTCAAATAGAGAAGAGAGAGGCGTATTAATTGCAGTAAAGGATCACAAATTATAGCCACACACAAATGAATGACCAGGACAAAGAAAATTCAAGCAGAATGTAATCTTATTATATAAAGGAAATCTACTCTGTGCTCAAAGGGACAGCCAGCCTACTCCATTTGTAAAGATTATGAGATGAGGTTTTGTGCAATTTAATCAAATGTACTAGTTTAGGGAGAAAGAATTCCCTGGCTAGATTTTATAGAGCTGAGCTGAGCTCCCTGCAACACTGATGGCTCATCCTGGAAACAGGGAGAAAGAGCCAGAGGATGAGCAATGCTCAGATTTAGGATTTCTGCCATCCATCCATCCATCCATCCATCCATCCATCCATCCAACCGTTCTTTCACATGAGTGGCTTCTTATTGCCAGATTCTGTTAGGTGCTAGGAACACACAAAAAAGTCCAAAATATAGTTTCTTCTCTAAAGGAGCTCACGGCTTAGTAAATACGCTGTGGAAAACGGAGTGTGGACAAGAACAGGGGAAAAGGCCAAGAGGCCTGAATTAAGGAACAGCAGCAGGGATGGCTGTGGCCCCTTACCTACCTTTGGCATGTCAGCCTGTGTATCTTTTTGGTCTTTTTATTTAAGTCTGCATTCCAAACACTCTTAATGACATTTTGTAATTAGCTACTAAGACAGTCTGAGCAAAACTCTTGGATGAGTTTTTCGGCACAGCTGACCGCGGCAGCCAGGGTGCAAAGAGGGGTGCGGGGCAGCTCGCTCATTCCCTCCTTCGGAGAAGTGAGCAGGCCCTTCTTGCCTCTGGCTGCACATACTGCATCTTTCACGTTCAAAGGTGCCTACACCTGAAAAATTTTTTGCTTCCAAAATGATAATGGAGATCACACCACCTCCTGCTGAGGAGAATAATCCTATATCCTGGCAGATTTTAGGTTTATAAATAATCGACTCATTCAGCTTGATTTGGGGCCTATTCAGCACATTGCCAAGATTCTGCTTCC
The DNA here is from genome assembly GCA_004023965.1 of Spilogale gracilis. NCBI lineage: Eukaryota > Metazoa > Chordata > Mammalia > Carnivora > Mephitidae > Spilogale > Spilogale gracilis. Next base: position 115,522 of record PITA01004073.1, read on the forward strand.
TCCAAGTAACATTTAAAGAAAACATCGAAGACTTCTATTTTTTTAGAAGGCTCAAAGGTACCTTAAAAGGTTATCTTGTTTGTGCTCTTTCATATGTATTTTAGGTGGCTTAAAGAGTTTTAATATCTGAACTTTTCTTAAGAATGCTTTTATTGTAGTGGTAATCCTGTCTTTGTCTAAACCAAACCACTATGTCTCTTCAGTCTTTCAGAAAGAATTGTCCGAAGTGACATGTGTTCTGAGCGGTGATAAAACTAAAAAATAATTTTATTCAACTAAAACAAAAATATTTGATTTATAGCAGAGTTTCTCGACTTCGGCACTACTGATATTTTCAGCCCTTTGTTGTGGGAGTGCCCTGTGCATTTGAAGATTTTTTTTGCAGCATTCCTGACCTCTACCCACTAGATGCCAGCAGCACCGCTGACTACTGGGGACGAGCGTGGGGTGCAGAACAGCCTCCACCTGAGAACCACTGGCTGTACAAACTGATTACTGGTGGCACTGAAGCCCTCGAAGCCAACTACCCTAGAAACCCTAATGCACAAACTTCTAGAGAGCCACAAAGCACTGAGAAAATGCAAGTGCTGCTGCTGATGCGCTCATCCGAGTTTTCATCTGGAAGGCTGACTTGGTGAGCTTAAGGAAGCTCTGCACTGACACAGAAAGAGCACAGGGCTGGAGGTCAGGTTCTGCTACCTACCGGCTGGGCCACCTCTGCCTCTCTCTGAACCTGACATTACTGAAGAGCAAAATGAGCACACTCAGACCCACCTCCCAGGGTGGCTGGGATCCTTACGACGCTGTGAGACAATTCTCGTGTTATCAGATGATCTAACAGAAGATTAATTGGGGGCTTAAAACAGACATTATTCCAAAGGAGAGATCAACAGCTTCATTCACTGATTCCCCACTCAGCGGATATGGCAGATCTAATACCTCCCCTTGAAATGAAAAAGCTCCAGATCTACTCTCTGTCTTCCTGGGACCCAATCCCTGAAACTGGGGGAGGACTGCCCCGTCAGGTCTCTTGTCTCAAGGGCAGCAGAGGGAGCCAGCTGTTGCCTGGCGCCTTCTGCGCTGGCCTATGGCGACCGCAGCTCATGACCGTGGCTACCTGGGGCCTGGCTGGCCATCTGACGTCTCAGGGCAGCAGCGGCGGCCGCCTGGGGGGCCGAGAGACTGTGGGAAGTACTGGGGGCGCCATGTTTCACGGTTTTTGTTGCAAGCATTGTGCTGTCGGCCCCTTGAGGAATAATTTTGCGAGCAGATGTCGACACTAAAGGAAAAAGAAACACTAAGTGAGAGAGTGGGTCGGAGAAGAGGAATACACAGAAGCAAACGTGGCAAGTCTTCCACTGCGAGGTTGCAGGGAAAACGCTGAGGTCCAAAATGCTTACTTAGGCACGCACACAGAACACCACCAAGAAATTCAGAGGCTGGCAACTCTATCTTTTAAAGTTGCCACACATGACGTGCCTGCCTACCTCTAAATCTTTGACATGAGCATTTCCCCTGCTACTGACTGAGACAGAACTATCATGACAGTACAGGTCAACTCCCTGCTCTCTTCTTATAAAATCTCTCCATTCGAGCACCTTCTCATGGGTGTCTGTTCTCTGTTAGTAGTCCTTTCAGGGCGCCTGGGTGGCTCAGTGGGTTAAAGCTTCTGCCTTCAGCTCAGGTCATGATCTCAGGGTCCTGGGATCGAGGCCCGCATTGGGCTCTCTGCTTGGCAGGGAGCCTGCTTCCTCCTCTCTCTCTGCCTGCCTCTCTGTCTGCTTGTGATCTATTGTTCTGTCAAATAAATAAAAAAAATCTTAAAAAAAAAAAAAAAGAACTCCTTTCAATGTGAAGTCCTGACACTGAACCGGAGGTGTGACAGCCCAATACCGGTCACTTCTGAGAGCCAATACTGACATGGAGCGTGGCAGCCAGCAAGTTCTGGGGCAGCACATGGCTACAAGTAACGAGCTGAAAATGAGCTAGGATTTGAAAGGCAGGAGTGTGGATGTTGCTTTAGAGGGAGGCAAAAGCCTCCTCCTCTTACTCCTGAAAACACCATTTGTGTGTGTCTGTGTGTTATTTTGTTTGTTTGTTTTGCTGTGTACCCGTAATCTCTCTACCCAATACGGGGGTCGAACTCATGACCCTGAGATCAAGAGTTGCACGCTCCTCCGACGGAGCCAGCCTGGCACCCCACACCTGTTTTCGAACCACCAGCTAGACTCAGCAGGAAAGCCGTGCCAGTGTGAGCCCTGCAGGGCCCCTGCTCCCTGCCTCTTTCAGATCTTCTGAATTCAGCTTCTAATTCCTGGGCTATTAGCAGAGAGGGACTGGACCGAGTGGTGCAACAGTATAAAAGCCAGGTACAGCTCCTCCGGCAGACACACACCTAACAGGGAGCTCACTGTGCACTTACTGGACGTTCCCATCACGCCAGGCGAACCATGAATCAGGGGAGATTTAGCAAAAGGCGCTGCCTGTGGCAAGACACCGGGCTGGATGGAAGGGGTGCGCACCACAGGCGCGTGCCGCGGGACCTGCGCCGCCGCCGCCGCGTCGTCCTCTTTACCGGACACCCGCGCGTCTTCGCTCTCCAAAGACTGGGACACAGATGACGTGGAGCTGGCTTCATCCAAATCTTCATAGTATCTCTGAGACAGGAAGGCTGACTGGGACAGGCTGGCTACCAGGCCCAAAACAAAACACAGGTTAGATGATTCGAGCAAGTCTGCAAGCTGTGTCATTTTCGCTGTCGACGGGGAAATATCCAGTTTAGAAACACTTTAATTATGACTTCTGTTAAGTGGAAGAAGCTGTCGGGGAAGGTGAACACACGCGGTCTGGTGGCCCTGCTCAAAGGAAGCTTTGAGAAACCGAGCGGTGTAGGACAGGAACGTTCTGACTGTCAAACAAACAAAATGGGAAGTGAGAGACGGAATTCGTGCTGTGCAAAGGCAGGAGCCCTCGAGCCGCCGCCACGAGTCTCACAGGCAAAGTACCCGACGAGCTTGCAGAGAAGAGCCTCTCGCCAACAACAGACTCATAACAACAGGTCACATGAACTCGCACAGACTGAATGTCCTCAGTCCCGGCGTTTCCGACATCCTCAACCCTCAAGTGACTCTTTTGAATTAATTAGGTTTAAAAAAAAAAAGTCCCTGAAACAATCCGGACTTGCTTTTTTTCCCTTCTTCTATAAATGATGAAGTAAGGCCTCACGCTATTTTGAAATACATATGACCGCCTGAATGCTGGAAAAAACATAAACCAAACCAGAGACCTAGCCCTTTCTCAAGTGACTTAAGAGCACCGCGACTATTTACCGACTTGGTTGCCCGACAGCCATGCCACTCCATGGATTTTACTTGCTGCAGTCAACAAACGCACCTGAAAACCCAGGCTGCCTGCTGGGGCTGCAACACTGTTCAGTTTGGCGGCCATTAGCCAGTTGGGACTATTTAAGTTAAAAATTATTAAAAGTAATTAAATGAAAATTTCAAGCCTTGAGCTTCGCCAGTCACATCTCAACTGCTCAACAGCACGGGGCTACCATGCCAGAGCGCACAAATACGGGCCATCCCCCTCATCACTTAAAGATGCGTCCCCATGCGAGTAAACATGCAGCAGGGTCACTTGCAAAGTCCATCCGTAACCACCAGCACCACCAGTTAAATGGCAATGAGTAGTTTCTGAGAACTTATTTAGTGCCAGAAGCTGCACAAAGGATCTACATAAATTATCCTGTTTAATCCTCACAATTATCCTATAAGTTAAAAATCGCTATTATCGGACTTCATAATTAATGCTTAGAAAGATTAAGTATTTGCATAAGGTCCTGAAGCTGTTAAGTGGTGGACCAGAATTCAAACCTAGGTGCACCTGACTTGAAAGACCAGGTTCTTAACTGTATTACCAAACCCTACGCTGGGCAAAACTGTGACTCCATGACCTTTGCCCCTGGTGCCACATCATGGTTATATTTCCTCAGACGGCAAAGGGATGTTGCAGACACAGTTAAGGTTACTAATTAGCTGGTCTTAAAACAGGAAGGTTATCCTGGATTATGCAGGTGGGCCCAAGGTAAAAATCTCATGAGCCCTAAAGGGCAAAACGGAGAAGCGAAAGCGGAAGGCAGGGAGCTGACCCGGAGACCTCACTGGGCTCTTGCTGGCATGCAGATGAAGGGGCTGGGAGCACACACCAAAGAAACACAGACCTGAGTCTGACAGCTGCAAGGAGCTGAATTCTGCCAACAAGGGGAATGAGCTTAGAGGTGGCCTCTTCCCCAGAGCTTCCAGATATGAGCTCGGCCTAGCCAACATCTTGACTTCAGCCTGGGAGCCCAGTGAAGAGGACACAGCAGAGCCACGCTGTGCCCGGACTTCTGTCCCCATAGCTGTGAGAGTGTAAACAGGTGGTGCTTCAAGCTGCTACATCTGTGATCACTTGCAACAGCCTGCACAGAAAGTAAGTACAAACCCCACATTTTCTTAGGGCCACACTGCTCTAAAACAGATCTCTAAAATCTTAGTTCCTCAAAGGTAATAGCAACAAAAGGCGATTCACATTCATCGCCTTTAAGAACTGGACAGAGACTGACATAACTATGTAGCTCCCAAGGTCTGATATAACCCAGGAGGTCTCGTGTTTCCTTCCTTCATCTCTGTGATGCCATTCACTGACCACGGATGGAGGGAGAACCATGAGTGAGAGATGCAATGGCTAGGCTCACTCACGCAGGCCAGGAGCCTGGTCCGCCCACTCTCCCAATGGCACTGTCTTCACAGCTGATATGCTCGCTCCCTGCTGGGATCAAGGATGTGCTACCTTCCTGGCATTAGCAAATGGGCTCCACTGAAACCTAAAGAATCTTATTCTGGGGCGCCTGGGTGGCTCAGGCATTTAAGTGTCTGCCTTTGGCTCAGGTCACGATCCCAGGGTCCTGGGATGGAGCCCCGTGTCAGGTTCCCTGCTCGGTGGGAAGCCTGCTTCTCCCTCTCCCGCTCCCCCTGCTTGTGTTCCCTCTGTCGCTATCTCTCTCTCTCTCTGTCAAAAAAATAAACAAAATCTAAAAAAAGAATCTTACTCTGCTTAAACTCTAACTCAGATCAGAAAAGGAAGAAAGCCATGTTAACAGAAAAAAAGAAAAGGACAGAAATCATCATCTCAGTAGACACAGCAAACCTCACATCTCATGAAGAACTACAGAAATAATTTCCTTGAGCTCAAGACAAGGATGCTCACTCACCACTTTAATGGACTCTGCACTGCTGGTCCTAGCGAGTGAAATAAAGTAAAAAAAATAAAGGACCAAAAAAGAAGAAACAAAAGTATTAGTACCTACAGAGAATATAACTGTTCCCACAGAAAGTTCAAGAAACAGCTGCAGACATTATTTGAATAAATGAGTTTAGCTGGGATGCTGGATACAAAGTCCACATGCAAATGATTCAATATATTTCTGTTATCACATCTAACATAAAACATAAAATAAAATTCAATGAAAAAAAATCCACCATTACAGGAACATTAAAAATATTAAACTCAGAGCAATAAATCTAACAAAAGACGTACATTTTCTTCATGAAGAAAACACTGAGAGAAATTAAAGACGCATATAAAAATACACCATGCTTAGGAACTAAAAGATCAACATCGTACAAATGCCAATTCTCTTAAGTCGATCTAGATATTTAATACAATCCCATTCAAAATCTCAACTCTTCTTTGAGGGTTGAGGGAGACAAAATTTAGCAAGACAATTCCAATATTAATATGAAAACAGAAAGCATCAGGAAGAGCCAAAAGATAGTAGATCATGGGTCAGCAAACTAAAATCATGGGCCAGCTACCAGTTTTTACAAATAAAGTTTTATTAGAGAGAGAGAGATCACAAGTAGGCTGAGAGGCAGGAGAGAGAGAGAGAGAGAGAGAGAGAGAGAGAGAGAGAGAGAGAGGAGGAAGCAGGCTCCCTGCTGAGCAGAGAGCCCGTTGTGGGCCTCGATCCCAGGACTTTGAGATCATGACCTGAGCTGAAGGCAGAGGCTTAACCCACTGAGCCACCCAGGCACCCTTACAAATAAAGTTTTATTGAAACACTAACATGCCTATTCATTTGTACAGTGTCTGTAGCTGCTTTCCCATCACAAGGGCAGAGCTGAATTAGGCACAACAGACACCATGAGGACGGCAAGCCTAAAATATTTACTACCCAACCCTTAAAGAAAAAGGCTGCCAACCCCTGTCCTGAACTGCAGAACTTCCTGTGATGATGAAATTACTACTTTCCTGGTACTGCAGCCACTAGTCACATGTGCCTACTGAGCACCTGAAATGTGGCTACTGGGACTGTATAACTGAATTTTTAGGTTTTAATAATTTAATAATTTCGTTTAGGTTTTAATAATTTAAACAAGCTACTGTATGAAGAAAGCACAGCTTTAGAATCTAGAAAAAGAACAGTACTGAGGTTTATTTTAGTACAAGTTAATTTAAGGCAGCGTGGTAGCAGTGGTTTCTAAACAGTGTATGACACTAAGAGACCTACAGATAAGGGTAACTGATTTACAACCAAGGTGGCCACTAAGGAGGGAGCAAAGGAGTCTTTCCAATAAACATTAACGGGACCATCAGCTATCTAAATACAAAACTTGTGAACTGCACTTTCTATCTTGAGCACAAATCAATTTCAGACAATATAAACAAAACGTGGTACACCCATACAATGGACCACTCCTCAGCAATTAAAAGGCATGAACTACTTATGTTATACATCATGCATGAACCTCAGAAACATACAAAGTGAAAGAAACCAAACCAAAAAACTATGTATAATTCCATTTATATGCAATTTCAAAAAAGGCAGATCCCTACGGAAAGAAAACAGATTAGTGGTTGCTGGGGGCAGAGGAGGGAATGACTATAAACAAGTACAAAGAGACTTCTTGAGTGGTAGGAATATTCTAAAACTGGAATGTGGTGATGGTTATACAATTCTACAAGTTTAATAAAAACCATCAGACTCGACACTTAGATGAATTTTATGATACGTAAGTTATAGCTTGATGCAGCTGTTTAAAAGAAAATCAGTTGCAGGTAGATGGCAGATCTAAATTTGAAAGGCAAACCATTAATATTTCCAGACAATAATAAAAGTAAACGCATACTCCTGCTACCCAGCACTACAGAAGGATTTTTTAAAAAAGATTGTATTTATTTGACAGAGACACAGAGAGAGAGGGAACACAAGCAGGGGGAGTGAGAGACAGAGAAGCAGGCTTTCTGCCGAGCAGGGAGCCTGATGTGGGGCTCGATCCCAGGACACTGGGATCATGATCTGTGCCGAAGGCAGATGCTTAATGACTGAGTCCCCCAGGCGCCCCTAGAGAAGGATTTTTTAAAGAGAACACAAAAGTACCAATGGCAAAAGAGAAGTCTAAGATAAGTCTATTTTAAAATGAAGCACTTCTGTTTGCCAAAAGACATCACGAAGAAGGAAAAAAAAATCAATGAAGTGGGTACCTACAACCCATCTAACCAACAAAGGGCTGGTACCCAGGATGAATACAAACTTTAACAGATCAGTAAGACAGACTGCCCCCCAGATAAAGGAGCAAAAGATGCAATTAACACACTTCACAGAAGTCAACCATTAACCGAATACTTAGTTTCACATACAAAGGTTACACCAGAGTAGTTAAAAGGAAAAGGACTGACAATATTAATAGCTTGGCAAAAATGTAGAAAACTGAAATAGTCAAACCTTGATGGTTGAAGTAGAACAAGCTGGTACAACCACTCCGGAAAACCGTACAGAAGAATCTACCGAAGCTGGACCGGGTATTAGCCAACAAGTCCACTGACCAAGTGTAACAAGTACACATTCTCTTATAGCCAGAAACTGGAAACAGTAAACGCCCACTAAGAGAATGGATAAGCAAAGCAGCACATTTATACAGCCAAATACTATGCAGCAACAAATCACAGCTCCCTGTGCTGGCATGAGCGACTGACAAAGCTGTTATGAAATGAGTGCAATCCATCCAGAGAATAAATGCATGGACATACATGGCATGCAAAACCCCCCCAAACAGGCAAAACCAAATGACAGTGTCTGAGGAGACAGTGCTCAGGGAATAAAACTGACAAGAAAAGCAAAGTTAAGGAGAATGAAGAGAATGACAACTCGGTGTAATGACCCACCCTGGACTGCATCCCTGATTTTTAAAAGAGTTGTGATGAAGGTCATAAGAGGAACAGATGGCAAACTGTAAGTATGGATTATATATTAGATAACAGTGTTCTGTCAATGTTAAATTTCCTAAATCTGATCATTGTATTATTGTGTGAGAGAACATCTCGTTCTTGAAGGACACATGCTGCAATGCTGAGGAGTAACGATTCCTGTCTGCAACTTATTTGCAAATAGTTCATCAAAAATAATAATAGTGGGACACCTGGGTGGCTCAGTGGGTTAAAGCCTCTGCCTTTGGCTTAGGTCGTATCTCAGGGTCCTGGGATCAAGCCCCACATCAGGCTCTCTGCTCAGCAGGAAACCTGCTTCCCTCTCTCTGCCTGCCTCTCTGCCTACCTGTGATCTATCTCTCTGTCAAATAAGTAAATAAAATCTTAAAAAAAATAATAGAAAAACCTGTACTGAAAACTATAAAAAAAAAACTGTTGAAAGAAATTCAAGATGACAATGACACAAAGAAATGGAAAGACAGGGGCGCCTAGGTAGCTCAGTAAGTTAAGCATGATTTTGGCTCAAGTCAGGATCTTGGGAGTCCTGGGATCAAGACCCCTATAGGGTTTTGTACTCTGTGGGGAGCTTGCTTGGGATTTTCTCTCGCCCTCTCCCTCTCGCAATACTCTTTCTCTCTGAAATAAATAAATCTTAAAATAAAAAAAAGGAAAGACATTCCATGCTCATGGACTAGAAGAACAAATATTATCAAAACATCTATACTACCCAAAGAAATCTACACATTTAATGCAATCTCGATCAAAACACCAACAGCATTTTTCACAGAACTAGAACAAACAATCCTAAACTGTGTGGAACCACAAAAGATCCCAAATAGCCAAAGCAATCTTGAAAAAGAAAAACAAAACTGGAGGCATCACAATTTCCAGTTTCAAGTTGTGTTACAAAGCTACAGTAATCAAAATGCTACATTACTGGCACATTAAAATAGATACAAAGATCAAAGGAACGAAATATAAAACAAATATAAACTCACACTTACACGGTCAATTAATCTTGGACAAAGGAGGAAAGAATATGCAGGGGGAAAAAGATAGTCTCTTCAACAAATGGTACTGGGAGAAGTGGACGGCCACATACAAAAGAATTAAACTGAAACACTTTCATATGCACACACAAAAATAACTGAAAATGGATTAAGGACCCACACGTGAGACCTGAAACCCTAAAAGTCCTAGAAGAGAGCACAAGCAGCAATTTCTCTGACATTGGCCATAGTGACATCTTTCTAGATATGTCTCTTGAGGTAAGGGAGACAAAAGCAAAAATAAACTATTGGGACTACATCAAAATTAAAAGCTTCTGCACAGCAAAACTAAAAGATAACATATAGAACGGGAGAGGATATTTGCAAATGGCATATCCCATTAAGGATTAGAATCCAAACTACATAAAGAACTTACACAATTCAACACCAAAAAAACAAATAATCCAATTAAAAATGGGCAGAAGACATGAACAGACACTTCTCCAAAGACATACAGATGGTCAACAGACACATGGACAGGTGCTCAACATCACTCACTGTAAGGAAAAAGCAATCAAAACTACAATGAGATATCACCTCACACCTGTCAGTATGACTAAAGTCAAAAACACAAGAAACAAAAAAAACCAAACCAAAAACACAAGAAACAATTATTGGGGAGGATGTGGAGAAAAGGGAACCCTCATGCACTGTTGGTAGGAATGATAACAGGTACAGCTACTGTGAAAGACAGTATGGAGTTTTCTCAAAAAATTAAAAACAGAACTACCATACCATCCAGGAATTGCAGTACTGGGTATTTACCCAAAGGAAAACACTAATTCAAAGGGATACACGTACCCCTGTGTTTATTACAGCGTTATATAAAAACAGGCAAATTATGGGGGCACCTGGGTGGCTCAGCTGGTTAAGCAACTGCCTTCGGCTCAGGTCATGATCTCAGAGACCCGGGACTGAGCCCCACACTGGGCTCCCTGCTCAGTGGGAAGCCTGCCTCTACCTCTCTCACTCCCCCTGCTTGTGTTCCCTCTCTGGCTGTGTTTCTCTCTGTCAAATAAATAAAATCTTTAAAAAATAAAAAATATAAATAAATAGACAAATAAATAAACAGGCAAATTATGGAAGCAGCCCAAGTGTTCATCAACAGATGGAGAGATGAAGATGCGAGTGTGTGCGTGTGTAGACATAAAAAAGAATGAAATCTTGTCAGTTCCAACAATACGGATGAATCTAAGGAATACAATGCTAAGTGAAAAAGTGAGTCAGAGAAAGATAAATATGTGATTTCACTCATATGCAGAATTTAAGAAACAAAATGAATAAAGAGGAAAAAAAGGAGAGTAGAGGGCAAACTAAAAAACAGACTCTTTTTAAAGATTTTATTTATTTATTTGACAGAGAGAAACACAGCGAGAGGGGGAACACAAGCAGGGGGAGTGAGAGAGGGAGAAGCAGGCTTCCCGCCGAGCAGGCAGCCCGATGTGGGGCTCGATCCCGGATCTCCGGGATCATGACCTGAGCCGAAGGCAGTTGCTTAACCAACTGAGCCACCCAGGCACCCCTAAAAAACAGACTCTTAACTACAGAGAATGAACTGCAGGTCGCCAGAGGGGAGACAGCTGGAGGATTGGGTGAAACAGGTTAGAGGAGTTAAAGAAGCCACGTATCATGATAAGCACCGAGTAATGTATAGAATTGTTGCCTCACTGTATTGTACACCTGAAACAAATACAACACTGTATGTTAACTACACTGGAATTAAATAAAAAACTCAATAATGTATTAAAAATAGTATTAACAATAATGTAAACATGTGTGGTAGAGAGGAGAAAAATAAAGCAATTGTGACCAATGTTACTGGGAAATATGGGTGAAGGGTAAGTGGGTGCTCACTATTATTCTTGCAGCTGGAGTTTTGAAATTTTTCAAAATAGTATGTAAAAATCAACCAATATCAAAATGAAAAAAACAAATAAGAGCAAAGGCATACTTTCATATATCTATCCATACAGTGGTATCTCTTGGGAGCGGGAAGACTGGGGTGCATAAGAGGGGTCTAGGAAGTTGGCGATGACAAGGTTCTGTTTCCTAACCTGGGTAGAGGTCACACAGATGGACATTTTTGTTTTGTGTTCTTTTCTGTACATGTGTTACAGTTCACAACTTTGAAAGTTAAATATATGTAGGGGTGCCTGGGTGGCTCAGTGGCTGCCTTCGGCTGAGGTTATGATTTTAGGATCCTAGGACTGAGCCCTGAGTGGGGCTCCCTGCTCAGCAGGGAGTCTGTTTCTCCCTCTCCTTCTGCCCGTGCTCTCTCACTCTCTCAAATAAATAAATAAAATCTTTTTAAAGACTTTATTTATTAGTCAGAGACAGAGCAAGAGAGTGAGAACAAGCAAGGAGAACAGCAGGTAGAGGCAGAAGCAAGTTCCCTACTGAGCAAGGAGCCTGATGTGGGACTCAATCACAGGAGTCGGGGATCATGACCTGAGCTGAAGACAGATGCTTAACTGACTTAGCCACTCAGGAACCCCTAAATAAAATGTTTTTTAAAAAGTTAAATATGTTCAGGGGCGCCTGGGTAGCTCAGTTGGTTAAGCGACTGCCTTCAGCTCAGGTCGCGATCCCAGAGAGCGGCGATCGAGCCCCGCATCGGGCTCCCTGCTCGGCAGGAAGCCTGCTTCTCCCTCTCTCACTTCCCCTGCTTGTGTTCCCTCTCTGGCTGTGTTTCTCTCTGTCAAATAAATAAAATCTTTAAAAAAAAAAAAAAAAAGTTAAATATGTTCATATGCTCTGAATTAGTTTTTATAGTAAATTTCCTAGATTTAAAGTGCATGAGTATAATGTGCAGTTTCTGTGTAATGTCTGTATTATCTTCCTAATTGGAAGTCTAATGTGGTCAGAGACTATGTTTCTCTTACTAACCAATGTCTGGAATAAAGTAGACAATCAAATTTGTTGAATAATCAAATACATTACATAAATCTCACTTCTAAGGAATTTACTACAAAAATACAATCAGAGATATGATTGAAGACTTATGACAAGGATGTTCTGAGCAAAATCTTGGCAATAAGATTAACACTTAACAGAAACTGGATAAGTAAATTATAGCCTTCTAATACAAGGAAATAAACTGCAGTCATTAGAAGCATATGTTCAATATTTAAAAACAAGGCAGAGGAAAGGCTCAGGAAAGTTATTTTTTAACTTTTAAAATTTTCCATTCTTTCTGACTGTAGCAAAATACACAAAACATTAAAATTTACCACCTTAACCATTTTTTAAGTGTCCACTTCTCCAGTTTTAAGTACATTCACGCTGTGGTGCAACCATCCACCTCCAGAGTCCTTTTCATCTCGTAAAACTAAAACTCTATACCCAGTCTACATGATCCCCCATTCATCCTCCCCCCTTGGTCTCTGGCAACTGCCATTCTTTTTGTGTCTGTAGATTTCACGACTCCAGGGACCTCATCATAGAAGTGGAATTGTACAGGGTTTGCCTTTCTGTGACTAGCTCATCTCTCTCAGCATGTCGTCCTCATGGCTCATCCACAGTCACCCCATGTGACAAGCATGTCATCAGAATTTCCTTCCTTTTTAAGGTGCGCAAATACCCCATTATGCTTATCCTTTTCGCCACTGACGGACACCTGGCTTGCTTCTACCTTTCAGCTACTGTGCATAGTGCTGCTGTGAACACTAGTGTACAGATATCTGTCTGAGTCCCTGCTTTCAGTTCGTTTGGGTACCTACCCATGAGTGATTTGCTGAATCACATGATTAACCCTCTTTTCTATTTTTTTTTAAATTTTATTTATTTATTTGACAGAGAGAAACACAGCGAGAGAGGGAACACAAGCAGGGGGAGTGAGAGAGGGAGAAGCAGGCTTCTGGCTGAGCTGCGAGCCCGATGTGGGGCTCGATCCTGGGTCTCCAGGATCATGCCCTGAGCTGAAGGCAGTCGCTTAACCAACTGAGCCACCCAGGTGCCCCTCTCTTTTCCATTTTTTAAGGAACTACCCAACTGTCTTCCACAGCGGCTGCGCCATTTTACCTTCCCACCAATAGTGCACAAGGATTCCAATTTCCATATCCTTGCCAA
>PITA01004074.1:0-128660 GCA_004023965.1 Spilogale gracilis
CTAGAGCAACACTATCCAAAAGAAATATATTAAATATGTTGCCTGCCACATAAATAATTTTAAACTGTCTAGTAGCCACATTTAAAAAGATAAAAAGAAACAGGTGACTTAACACATTTGGTTTAAACCAGTACATCCAAAATATTGTCATTTCAGCATATATCAATATTAAACTTTGATGAGATTTCTTACATTCTTTTTTCATACCAAATCTTTGCAATCCAGTATATAAATAGCACATCTCACTTCAGCTCTTTGGTAGCCACTAGTCACACCATGTATTCAACAGCACAGCTGGAGAGCATCATTTTCAGGAAAGGTGGCCCTAACTTGTGCCAAAGGAGTCAGGTTGTATACCTCCATTTCAGTCACTTATTTGCTGTAACATGCACTTCGAGAATTGGAAAGAGTAGCCTGGACAGTGCAGTGGCTTCTCTTTGGCTGGGTATACTTCTCAGGAGAAGGTGTCATCTTGAGTTTTGCCATTGAGAGTATGAGTATGCTGCCATGAAGACGATCTGGGCACCCAACGAAGTATTCACCATCGTCCCTAGCACTGCTCACATCATTTGCTTCTCATGTTGAGTTCTTGTGATGCAGGCTCTGGTCCTCCAGGATTCTAGGTTGTTTCCATTTTCTGGGATGACTTTAAGAGGAGAGAGACCAGTGACAGCCCCTGCTGCAGAGTTGGTCCCAGTGCTGTAATTTATACCCAGGAGGGTCAAGCCAGCTTTAGCGAACATTCATGGATGACCCAGTGAGATCAGCTGTCTTGAATGGGCATGGTTGAGTCAGGAATTACATTTCTTTTTCACAAGGACACCTAAGGTCTCAGTAACTAAATAGAATCCATGTGCTAAATAATCCTGGAATAGCAGAAACACAAGGCTCTAAGAGGAAGCAGGAATGAAGAGGTTTTTGAATATATTGAATGGAATAGAATTCCTCAACAAACAAGACTCAGGAATAGGATTGCAGGAGTTGCAAATGTCTCAACTTTGTAGTAATACAAGTAGTTATGCTATATTTTTGGCCATCCAACCTTGTCTAAGCAGTGCGGAGTCATGGCCTTTCAGATATCTGAACGTTAGAAATCTTTGCCGAGGCTGATGGAAGACTTGAGATTGAATTAACCAGCTTTTGAGGCCTGATGGAACCTTAGTCATTTCAGGAAGCCATTGTCCAGCTGCTGTGACTGAAAGAACTTCAAATCTTTCCAGTGAGTAAGTATCTCTTTTAGCCGAGACTGAGCAGAAAACAAAATTGAGTGGAATTAATTTCTTTGAATTTTTACAAGTGCAAGAGATTTTTATTTTGGATTTTTATTCTTATAGATTTGAAGTCTTTGAACTTGAAAACTTTTAGTATTTGCACTTGATTTCTTCCGGGAATTTTATTAATGAGAAACTATTCAACATGTGGAACATTTCTATATTGTTGGGATTTTATTACTATAGTATCTTTATGCAATTTATTTTTTGAATATATTATTGATGCCATTTAAGCTCCTTGAAGGTCTTATGATATGCTCTGTTGAATTACTTAACCAGACATTGTATAGGAAATACAACAGAGTGAATTTTCAATCTTGGTGGCAGACTCATCTTGGAGTTAATATCTTCTGCCTAATCTGTCTAGATCCTTATGAGACGTAATCAACACTAACATCTGTTGGACTGTGAGGGTTTTGTAACATGTCTGAAAATATTTTGTATATTTCTCTCATGAGAGTTGGAGGTTGATATTCCCTCCTCTGAAATCTGGGCCTTTTTAATTACTTGCATGTAAAGAGTAGAATGCAGCAGAAGTAAAGTGCCTGAATTCTGGGTCTAGATCAGAAAAAGCCATATAGCTTCCATCTGGTTCTCACAGGATGCTTGTTTTGGAGCCTTGAGCAACTGTGTAAGAAGTCCATCCAAACTGAGGTCTCCGAGATGTGAAGAATCCCGCGCCATATGGATTGGCAGTGCGTAATGCTCCAGCCACTGGCACCAGCAGAGGTCCCATCTATTAGCTTCAACTACCTTCTATAGGTTGTCAGACATGTATGCAAAGATGCCTCCAGATGATTCCTCACCTATCCTGTTACCCCCAACTGTCAAGTTGCTCTAGGCAAGGCCCCAGAGAAACGGGAGCAGGAACAGGACACCTGCTCTGCATCATTCTGTAAGCATAAAACAGTTGTTGGTGTGTACCACTGAGTTCTGAGAGGTTAGCTGTGCAGCATCAATAAGTAGCATGTCAAATCAGATGTGTAACAATGGAGCAATGATTGGCATTGAGGATACAATCTAATAAAACTGAAGCAGGACACCCTGATTGATATCTGGTTTCTTTTCCTTGAGAAGAATAGTCTAAGTCCAGTTGACCATAGGGTTGGCCCAATGGGCAAAGGGAATGAAAAGCAGAGCAAAGTTGGGGCAGACCTATCCTTCTCCACTTCTGGAGCCAGAAGGAGAGATGCCATCGACACTCTCAGTTCTTCTACCTTTTCATTTACTCCCTTAGAGCTGGGAAGGAATGATGTTCTTGTTGGAAATTTGAGAAGAAATGGGCTGTGTTTGGTTCAGCTCAGATCCCTGGCTTTCCTCTTTGGGAGCCAGCCTGAACACAGGCAGCACACATGCTCTGTTCCTTTGACTGTGTCATATCTTGGGTTGCCAGCTCTGGTAAGGAAGGCATGTGGTATCCTGGCTTCTTCTGTGACAGGACTAAGTCTGCAGGTCACATAGCCTGTTTCACTCCCTACTGTGTGCTGTCTCCTATCACTTACTTTTATGAATCATAAAGATGATGTTTTGTCCCCCAAAGGCCTTATCCCTAGCATAATTTTTATTCAGTACACAGGTAGGGGAGAGGGGTGCCACTTACTAGGCTTTCTTAAAATGCTAAGACAATTCCTCTGTGTTTATATCATATTCAGTATATTATTCATATAATCAGTCCTATTATTTATGCTGTCATGTGAACTAACACAGTACAGAGTAGACCTTTAATGTTTTCATTAACTTATAGCAAATCAAAAAATATATATACAACGTATGACATCTTGTCCTAATCCTTACAAATGGAGTCCAGATGTATGCTTGGAAACCAGTCTGTCTCAATATATTAGCACCATACTAAGAGTTTCTTTCAAAAGAACTGAAGTTTGCATAATTTCTGGTCCCTTAGAATTACCTTTACTTTAACTATTTCTGAATATAATTTACCATCTGAAGAAGTGATAAGGCATTTAGAAGTGACTAAAAAGATATTTTAAGTGTTTTCATGTGGGAATCCTAGTTTATCAAAGAGAAATTTCAAAGGGCCGTTGGAAGATTTATTAACTTTTTTCTCAGAAAAGTACCTTATACATTGTGATATGCTTCTTTTCTAATCCAAACCATACTGGATTGCACAAAGGAATGACAAAGTCCCTGGTCACAGGATTACTGAGAAACAGTGATGTTTGGCTTCAGAAGGAGCAATCACTCAATATCTTCTTTGATCTTAAGAAAAAGGCAATCTTGAAACTTTTACTTCCACAGGCAGAAATTTACTCCTGAAATTATTTTTCTGAGTTTCTGGTTTTATACTTTGGTCCTACCAATATTAGCCCTTAAACTAGCTGTTTATTTTTTCTCTTTAGCCCATAGAATCTATATCATTGCTAGGTTTTCAATTTTTTAAAATAATCAGTTACTATTATATTTGGTTCTGCCTTAAAGTTAAACCTTAAATAACTTAATCAGCTTTACTGAGGAATAATTGATGTATTGGAAAGAACTGAACATATTTAATGTGCACAATTTCATAAGTTTGGAAGTATGCAAATGCCCATGATACCCTCACCATGATTAAAATAATAGACATAACCTTACCTCCCAGTTCCCTTGTGTCTTTCTCTGCACCACCTCTCCCCTTTGTTTGTTTCTTTGTTTGTTGGTAAGGACACTTAAGATGAGACCTGACCTCTTAAAATTTTTGGAGTGCACGAGATGGTATTGCCAACTATAGTCACTATGTTGTACAGTACATCTTTAGAGCTCATTCATCTTGCATAACTACAACTGTATCCACTGAACAGTAACTCCCCACTTCTCCCACTCCCACCCCCTGGAAACAGCCATTCTATTCTTTGCTTCTCTTAGTTCAACTATTGTAGAGACCTCATTTAAGTAGGGTCATACAGTACTTGTCCTTCTGTGACAGGCTTATGTCACTTAGCATAATGTCCTTCTTGTTTTGAACATTTTTATTTAAATTCTATCTACTACATTTCAAAAATCTTGGATTGTGTTGTCTCTCAAAAGCTATGCTAATTCACCCCCCCAAATCACTCTCAATTTTGCGGTGTCATATTATTGTTATCAGTCAAGTGTCAGCAGTCTTCAAATTGGGCCATTTGAAGAGTTGAAAGGGAACACTGCAAAGAATTGGGCAAGGCGTCATGTTCCCTAGAAGAGATAATATGAGATTCTGGAATGGGCCACAGTGGAGTGGCATTCCCAGTCATAGTTCACATGGAGGAAAGGGAAGGCTTACACAGAAACTAAAGAAAAACAGCTTAGTGGAGAAGACTTCATGAAAGGAGCTGTGGTCATCGGTAGGTGACATAGCCAACAGGTGGTGGCTCCAACAATGGGAACTGGGGACATAAATGGGGTCTGGCTTCCCAGCTTCAACTCATGCTTGACATTGAATGACCCTAACATCAAGGCAGCAGCAAGTGAGTTTGATGTAGTCCACAAATTTCAGTTTCCTGGGGTAGAATGGAGACAGGGAAACATCTAACACAATTATCATAGATCCCAGTAGAAAAATTCATTTTTCAGCTTTCCATATTTTCACTGCATTCAGTCTCTTACTCAGCGAACATTTATTCAGTACCCAGCCCTGAGATAGGGCCAGGAATTATATGTGTTCAGGGATTCTATGGTTTAATGAGGGAGTTAGAATACAAAAAACGCTGGAAATAAATCTTTTTTGAAAAATAAGCCTTTTTATAAATGTAGGTACAAGGTGCTCAGCAGTACTTTGGGGGAGTGGGTGGAGTATCAGGAAAGGCTTTCTGGAGGAAAGGCTTTCTGGATGGCCCTGGAAAGTCAAAGTGGGACTTGTCCATATGAAGCATGTGGATAATTATACTCCAGGTGGTTGAAGAACATATGTAGGTACTCAGAAACCTTAAGTAGCATAGAGTTTTTCAGCAACACTATGGCAGAGACAATTCCCTTCTTCCTTACTAATAGAATTCCTTTTTTATTGTTGTTGTGGGGCACTTTGTGCTGGAAACACATACACATGCACACACACACACACGTGTGTACACACACACACACACACACACACACACACACCTCCCTTTGCTTTCACCTAAGTGCGTCCTTGATGAAGGCCATGACCATTAACAAGATCTAGGCTCTGAGAAATCAATGGGATAAGTCATGCATTCAGCAGTAATAAGAAAACAGATTTAATCACAAGAAAACTCTATGTGTTGGAACTGTCATATATACAAGAAAAACACATGTAAAGTATTTAAAGTAATTAAGGATGCATTTAAAACTGTAGTTATACAGTGAGGGATCTGAACAGATAAATTTGAAAAAGACCATTGGAATGGAACTTTGAAAATGAAAATTAAATATCTGTTGAAAGAAAAACTCAGTGAACAGATTGGATAGCAGATGAGGCACAGTTGAAAAAAGAATTAGTGAACTCAGAACCATGTACACATAATTTTAAGAAGGTAAAAAAACCTGAAAGAGAGTCAAGGAGGTATGAAGCATGGAGTAATAGAAGTGCTAGAAGAAGTAACAGTATTTACAGAAGAATTAAAAAGAGTAATCCATCATCCAAGGAACACAATACATGTCATTAAATTCACCATTTTTACCATTTTCAAGTGTATGTTTCAATGACATCGGATATATGCACAATGTTGTATTAACAATTAAAAGATTATCATAAGGCTCTCAAAAGGTCATTCTAATTTTTGTATAAGATTTGCAAAGAATAGCATAATAGTAATACTTGTTTACAGTCATTTAAAATTTTCAACAAAATGAGCAAAATTAATGTTAAATGTATTCAAGTTTACTTTAGCAAAGTACATCTTAGTAAAGAGAAATTAATTATAATAAAAGATGTGCAAGCATCTTTAAAATCATTATTTATCCTAGTATATTAAATTGAGAATTACATTTGAGATTTTAGGTTGTCATTATTATACTTGTCTATAATTTTAAGAATAAGCCAAAATTAAAATGGTGGTACTTATATAAGCACTGATTTGGGGAGATTGACATTTTTCTGAATCTTTTTTGTAATTTGCTAATTATCAATATGCAATTTAAACTATTGGGCTAATTTTTTACAATTCATAATTGTATTAAGAGCATTAAAAAATCCATACTTTATTGGGCTTCTACAGTGATTTTTAATCTGAGAAGAAAGATTTTAAAGAGTTAAGCTGTTGGGCACCTGGGTGGCTCAGTGGGTTAAAGCATTTGCCTTCAGCTCAGGTCTTGATCTCAGGGTCCAGGTCTTGATCTCAGGGTCCTGGGTTCGAGGCCCGCATCGGGCTCTCTGCTCAGCAGAGATCTCTCTCTGCTCTCTCTGCCTTGCCTCTCTGCCTACTTGTGATCTCTCTCTCTCTGTCAAATAAATAAATAAAATCTTTGAAAAAAAGAATTAAGTTGTTGATTTTGGGCAATGGGCTCAATTTCCTGCTTGAAGGACTATACTTAAACCAGCAAAGATAGGCGTTATTGTCACAGGAACAGTAGTTGTTCCCCTGATGACAACAAGAGGTTGTTATCAGGTAGATAATTCACTTTTGGTCTCACCAAATGCATGTTCCCTTTTCTAGAAAAGAAGAGCAGCTAGTGAATATCATTTAAGGTAGTCTCCCTATACCTAAACATATACAATCATGGCATTATTCTTTGTCTCTTATCCAGAGTCAGGAAACTGAATACCTTATTGGTCTTGTATTCTCTTTCATTGCTGATTACTCTCCTTTGGACATTGTGAATTACTTGGCAGGTAGCTACTAAATAAAAATATGAATGAAATAACTTAGCTAACAAAAAGCAAAAACATAGAAGTTCAATGAAGGGAGGTTTGGTGTTTTTATTAAATGCAAGGTAAATATGTCAAGCAATTTATTTTTCCTGACTAAAAATGTCATATTATCAGGGGAGCCTGGGTGGCTTAGTGTTTAAGCAATTGCCTTTGGCTCAGGTCATGATCCCGGAGTCCCCGGGTTGAGCCCCACATCGGGCTCCCTGCTCAACGGGAAGCCTGCTTCTCCCTCTCTCACTCCCCAGCTTGTGTTCCCTCTCTAGCTGTGTTTCTCTCTGTCAAATAAATTTTAAAAATCTTTAAAATTTAGGGTCAATGAATAGAATTATATATATTAACATTCATTTCTGGCTTAATTCATTTGATATTCATTGTACTAATATACGATGAACATATGAGATAGAGTGTTATTCTCAAGTGGCTTTCAAGCGTGAGGGAAATGTGCATAAAGAATTCATTATAACACCATAACATGTAATATAAGTAATTAAAAGGCATAATTGTAATTGGGATAAAGAGAAGTTAGATGAAATTTAAAGATGGACTTGATAAGTGTGTTTTTCACACACAGAGAAGTGGATGAAAGGTATGGTAGAGTGGGGAGCGAATAGTCAAAGGCAAAGGGTGTACAAAGTTCGATGTGTGTTCATATCATGCAGAGAATGACATACATGAGACAAAGTATAAGTTAGAAATGAAAATGAGTCAAGGATAAATTCACTGAGAAAAGAGTATGTGTTCCATTAGATATTGAGTAATAAGTGTCCTTAAAGCATAAGTAATTGGAAGAATATGGTGGTAGCTGTCACTAAAATCAACTTTATGTGAGATGTTGAGGAGTTTGGACTTTACTTGATAAATAATGGAGAACCACTGAAGGTTTTCAAACAAGAGAACGACCTGGAAAGGCTTACATTATAATTAGATTAGTGTGGAGCAGTATGTAAATGAATTTTTTGGGTTTGGTACTAGAGTGAGTTCAGTAACCACAAGGGGAAAAAATGAAATCGGGCTCTTATCTCAGCTTAAAAATAAATTCCAAGTAGATTACAGACATTCATAAAAAAGCCAAATTAAAAAAAAAAAAGCCAAGCTAAGAAAATTTTAGTAGGTAGATAACACATCTATGCCACAAGGCAGGATTTCTTAAACAAGGCATTAAAATTTACGCAGGGATTCTGCTTGAGATTCTTTCCCTCTTCCCATCCTTCTGCTCACATTCTTTCTCTCTGTCTCTCAAATAAATAAATCTTTAACAAAATTTAAAAATAGAAGAATAAAATCTCCAATCAAAAAGAGAATATTGATAAATATATTCATATTAAAAACCTACTAGATTTTCTTTCTTTTTTTATTGTGTTATGTTATTCACCATAAAATACATCATTAGGTTTTGATGCAGTGTTTCAGTATTCACTGTTTATGTGCAACACCCTATGCGCCCTCCTTAAAACCCTCCACTGGCTAAAAAAAAAAACTACCAGATTTTCAATAATTAAAAATATGGTGGCACCCTGTATTAGTCAGCGTGGTAGCGACTTACACCAGCATTTAGTTTTCACGGTTCTTAGAGGCTGAAAGGTGCATAAATAAAGGTGCAGCCTGGCTCAGTTCCCTAGTGAGGACCCTCATTCTGTCTTACAGATGGCTGCCTTCTTGCCATGTTCTTACAGGTTAGAGAGAGTGAGGAAGCAAGTTCCTGGTGTCTTTCTTACAAGGGTACTAATCCCATCATAAGGGTCCCACCTTCATTATGTCATCTAAATCCAGCTACCTCCATTTCCAAATGTTATTACACTGGGGGTTAGGGCTTCCTCATTATGATTTTTTGAGGGATGAATATAGTCCATAATACCTCCTATCCATCCTCCAACTCTGCTTCTATGCTTGCTCCTAGAATTATCCCCAGAAAACCTAACTATCCCCAAACTTTTGTCTTAGACTCTTTTCAGTAGAAATCCAGACTAAGGAGTTGGCATTGGAATGCAGGCACCAAGGATGGGATTGAAGAATTTACTGGCCAGTAGGCAAAAAGACTGTGGCTACTGGTAAGTGAAGCCTGTGCGTCAAACAGAGGTTAAATTCTGTTCCAGGAACTGACAGGAGCTGTTGTGGCTACAGTGCCTGGAGCATGACTGAAGTAAAAAGTTGAGGCTGAAAAAGTAGAATGGAGAGAGATTATGCTGGTCCCTGTAGAACATGTTGAACACTTTGGTCTTTCTCCTAAAGCAGACAGGAAAGCATTGACGTATTTTAAGCTGTGTGGCAATGAGGTTATGTTTGAGGAAAATGAGGAACAGACTAGAAAGGGGTGGATGGTGATAAAAGCGAATGTCAGAAGATGGGTTTCGAGGCTATTGCATTGGTCCAGGTGAGAACAGGTGAGAGTTCGGACTAGGACGATGAAAGTTAAGACCATGGGAACTTGCTTGTAATTTTCAAAAGACATTTCTGCATTTAATGGAAGATTTGGCCACTTAACTACAGTGGTTCCTATGAATACTCCTTTGAACAACTGTCTGATGATTTTACCAAAAGAAGAGAAGAAAGTCATGTTAAAAATCATGGTTTCCACAATTTGTTTGCTTTTAAATCTATTCAGTACAATACAAGGAACAATTCTCATATTTCCCCATTCCAAATGGTAGCTGTCTGCTTGACAGATGGCAGGACATGTCAATGGCATTCAACACAGAATTAGCTGGCAGTCAGCTGGTCTAGGTGACGCTGTGTTGTGGTTTGTGCTTCAAGGTGCAGCTCTGGCCGGGCTTGGACCAGTGTCTTGCACACAGTCTAAAACCATTCAACAGAATGATTTGTTTTCTCAGATAGATTTATTTCACTAATTTTTTGTTGCCAACACAGGTGAAATGCAAAGTTTGAAATATGCCTGCAAATCTGGTCAGGATCAGCAGCCAAATTCAGATAATTATGACAAAACCACACTCAGGACCATATTCTTAGAATTTATACAGTAAGAATTATATGCAGCAGTGAGTAACTTCTAATATTTAAGGAATGGGTAAAAATTTTACTTTTTGACCTGAACTATCTGGTTTGGCTCTCTCTATAGGCATTATGGCCAACTTTCCATTTTGCTTTGTACTTTACAGGCTTGGGCAAAATCTGGATGGCTAAGAAACTGAATAATTTCATTCTTAATTTGGTAAAATAAAGCAAAACTATTTAGCAAGTCATTTATTATTTGTTGAGATATACTGTTTCTTGAAAAATGGTTTAGATAATCAAAATATTAATTTTGTGTTTATTTGGAAATTGATATTTAAAAATAATTTGTCTAATCCAAGGAAAGAAGGCATGTTAACACTGGAGTATAGCCAGATTTTTCTTGATCATTCTAAACAGACTTATTAAGAGAATAAGTTTAATATTTTCTTTGGGAGAACTAGCTGGTACACATTCCCAGAGAGTTCATTTAGTTTAACAGAAAAATTTGTGAAGGAAGGAGTACAAAAGAGTTGCAAAATACATTTAAAAAAAATTAAGAGAAAGGCCAAACTGGCATGCATCTGGAAAAGGGAGTTAAAGCTTTTTGGTAAGTGGTAAAGCGCAGTTGAATAATGTTACAGAGTTCTGATTCCTGGGACATGGACCATGAAAGGTGAAATCTAAAAGAAAAATCACAAAGTGAAAGAAAGGACTGAATCAATATCAGCATACACTCAAAAACTTGGTCATTAGCTATAAGAACTTCTTCCACAGTAATAGTTTTTTGTTTTTGGAAGTGATCTCTTCACAATTAGAAAAAAACAAGACAAAACAAAACATCACGACAAAGGAATCAGATTGAGTTTCTCCCTTAAATTTTGAACCTGGTCATTGCTTTCAGTGTTAGAAGATGTCTACTGCTGTAAACAATTTACAGTCCAAAAGTTACAAGAATGAGGCTATGCGAAATGCTAGTAATACTGGAGAGGAGCCAGGGAGAAAGGAAAGATTAATTTGATATGTCCTGTGGTATCCAAGAAGTTAGTTCACTTCATATGTGGTCTAGAGCGGATAAAATGTAACCAAAATAAGTTTTCAGAATTAATCTTCTGTATTCTAACTTTTCCATACTATTTTTATATTAATGTATCTACTGCAACTTATAAAAAATTAAGTGACTAGAAACTTTTGCTTACATACATTTTAATATGTTTATCTTAATACTAAACTCATATGAAAGTATGATTACTTTTCAGCAGCTTTACTTAAAATAATTTTATTTCTTAAAATTGAGTGTAATTGTCAGTAATAAAACTATATTTTTCTGGTGTACAGAAATGCTCATCATATTATTTATTGGCTATCATTAGGGGTGAAGATTGTGAGAGATATAAATCATTTTTTCTTATTTTAAAGGTAGTTGTCAGAAATACAAACATTTTTGTTGTTTACTGGTATTAAGATATTTGTGTGGAAAACTAAGATGGCACGACTGATTTTTACATTAGCACTTTATTTTATTAAGTATTATCTTCCCCAAACACCCATTCCCTTCCTTGAACAATAAAAACAATAATAATACCACATATATTCTAGTCAAATACCATATCTATCAATTCAGGCATGAATTTTTGCCCATGACTATAATTTTGCTTGTGTTTAAGAGAAAAAACATGTCTGCAAAATTGAGTACCTTGTCTTTAAATGATACTTATTGTTTGTTAAATGGCCACATAGAAGTAACTGTAACATCATTAGTTTGAGAATCTGATTTAAAAAGGAATATTAAAATACAATACTATTTAAAAACAGGCAGGTGATTCACTAGCATCCTCCAAAGGGCAACATTGAAGTTATTTTTACTGATACTTACATTGTGCCATTTTTTTAAATTCTAGATCCTTTGAATGGGAAGTTGTTGCCATTATTCCCAGGCTTTTTCATTCAACAAAGTTAAGATAAATACATATATTTATCTTACATATACATATAAACCATATATAGTTTTATAAAGTACATGGTTTTATATATCCCTTTTATATGGTTATATATATAATTTACATATAACTCTATATTTATATGAATGTATATGTAACATATGTATACTGGGAATTATAACATTATTTTAACATATCACAGCTCACATAGTTTCTCATTTGCTTTATCTGCAATGTACACAAACAGTCTCAAAATAACAATGCCAACACCTCCACCAAGAAAATGATCACTGAAAATAGTTTAAATTTGTTTGCAGGGTTTTTTTTTTTTTTTTTTTTTGGTCAAATTATCATGATTTAAACTCATACAGGTCCAGCTTATATTTCCATATTTTCAGGGTCTATTTCTACTGTTAACATTTGATACAAGCTCAAGACAGGCAGATATTAATTGGTCACGTTCCACACAGCAGGCGAATTTGTCTTTTACTTTTATACTGAGGTGGTAAATATTTGGTGTTCTACTTCAATGTGAGGTTCTATGCTGTTAGTTCTTGGCTTTCACTTCTCCTGTGCCCTATGATGTGCTCAAAATGGAGGTGCAAATTCATGAATTTAGGAAAATACCCTCACAATGAAAGTTGACTTTAGCACTCTTCCTCCTTGGTTTCTTAATTTCACTTTACATTGGCCTAATATTACTCAGCTTCTTTACAGTTCAGCAAAATATAATTTCTGTTTTATACCAGCTATTTAAAATCTTATCATAGGTAGAGTTTTAAGGGTTATTTAGATTATTATGCTGCCAGAAAGCGGAAACTGTTCCGTGGTATATAGAATTTTAAAGTTAATAGAAATGATAAACTGTCCAAATCAAAGGTCTCGATGTCATTTGTCTCAAATTAAACAGATTTAAGAGTAATTCTAAGAGTTCCTTGTCTGGACTATCAAACAAACAAACAAAAAATATGAACAGTTCCCTAAATATATCAAACAGAGTCATTACAGTTGTTTGATTATCAACGAGCAAAATAAAAGTTCAGGGTTGACAAGTATAGTGGAATGAATTAAATGGAAATATTTCTTTGATTTTCTAAAGGAAAATTTTAGTTACTAAGTTACATTTGCTGGCATGTTAGATGTAGTTACTTAGAAACTAGAAATTATAGGGCTTGTGTGAAGGTGTAATTAAAACACTGATCCAAAAGTTTAACAAGAGACATAGCTCTTTCTGGCAAGGAAGTGAGAGAGATATAACTCAAGGCATTTGCACCTACAATCTAATAGTAGAAACACAACTTTATGATAGTTTGATGTACTTGGAGATCTTGAGATAATCGACATTTTTGTCTCCCTTTATGCCTGTCGTAGCTTATTTCTTTTAATTAATGACAAAAGTTACTGTTACTGGGTCCAAAGTTATTATTTGCCAGCAAAGGGATTTTCTTGATCAATATGCCAAATAAAACATCTGGTTTTATCCAAGTTTTGTCATTTCATTTTCGTCAACAGATTTACCCTTAATGAGTTCATGTTGAATATCTACCAGTTTTGTATGAATGTGAGTGCCAAGAATGGTTTCCTTTATCTCTGACAATCTTGTATTCGTAGTTGAGGAGCTGCCATGATTTAGTGTGAGATGTACCATTTTATTTTATTTTATTATTTATTTTTAAAGATTTTGTTTATTTATTTGACACAGAGAGAGAGACAGTGAGAGAGGGAATACAAGCCGGGGGTGTGGGAGAGGGAGAAGCGGGCTCTCAGCTGAGCAGGGAGCCTGATGTAGGGCTCCATCCCAGGACTCCAGGATCATGACCTGAGCCAAAGGCAGACACTTAATGACTAAGCCACCCAGGTGCCCCAACATGTACCATTTTAGTTTTCTATCTCACCAGATATGACCAGATCAGAGATGAACACAATTTTGGATATCATCAGGCCAAATCCTTTTTTTAAAAAAAGTAAATGAAAAGAAAAAAACAAAATCAATGCACCATGATTTGTGAAACTTTCTCCGAAGTAATTGAATTAAGATATGTTTATGTTACCAAAAAAACCCTATCCAAATTCTTGATGTATCACTGATTGAGCAAATCATAGCGTTTACTGTAAACCTGGTACTTATCAAGCCAGTGTGCTGGAAACTGAGGATAAAAGGCGAATAAGGCATGGGAACTTCTCTGAAAGAATTCAGAGTTGGAGGAGTATAACTATAAAGAAATAGTTATGAATTTTGGTCAAAATAATTTCTAATGATAGCTTTCAGTGCATCCTTTCCAAATTTATCAGTGCAAAGAGGACAAAGAGGAAACCTCAAACACTAGAACAAAACAAAAACTGAGAAAACCTTGTGTCAGAATTTTAAAGAATTAGAGACAATTATAAAGCAAATAAGGTGCATATGTGAAAAAGCAATCCTCAGCATCTGACTTAACCTAAATTCTGATAGAGATTATTCTGAATAATAACACAAAGATGCTTTATATATTCCTTTTTAATGACATATACCAACCACCTAGAGAAGTGGACTTTCACTCTCAAGTGTGTTTCCATGAGGTTGACAGGTGTTCCTAAATACCTTGCTTTCACCCTCAGTACCCTGGTAAACAAAGAATGCAAATGCCAAAAATTTACTCTGGCAGGAAATTTTTGTGCAACACATGTGTTTGCATCTTTCTATAGGTGTGTGAGCTGGCAGTGTAACAGAAAGGTATGAAAGGTATAGTCCTCTTCCAAAAAGAATTACAAGAAAGTATGATGACAGGAAACCTAGAGTGCATGCTGGGAATTCTACCATTTTTACGTACTGTGTGGGTGCATTGCATAACACAATTTAAAAGTGTAGAGGATAAAAACAAATTATTTAGATTTTAAAACTGTATTTGTAACTGTGTTTTCATATCACTTTAATAATGTATCACACAATGACATAATAGTACATGAACATATTTTATAAATGAATATGTATACTTTTATATTATGGGTTCATACTGAATATAATTTGTTGATGATTGCATAATCAAAAATATTTGGAGACTACTAAATAGAGAAGCAGAAGATCTATGCAGTGAGGGAGGGAAAAAGGCCATAACAAAATAGCGAACTACAGAGATGAGTTATATTAGTAATTCTACAGAGCTTTTAAGGATTAGAGGGAGCTCTGATATCAGACAAACATGGTCCCTCTCACAAAGGCTGCTGTTTTGTTAAAAAACAAACTCTATTGAGCTATAATTCACATGACCTACAGTTCACCCATTTAAAGTATATAATTTTGAGGCTTTAGTGTATTCACAGAGCTGTGCAACTATCTCACAGTCAGTTTTAGAACATTATTATCACCTGAGATGAAAGAAAACCAAGAAGGAACCTGCAGTCTTTAACAGTCACTTCCTGTTTCCCTTTATTTTTTTTAAAGATTTTTATTTATTTGACAGAGAGAAACACAGCCAGAGAGGGAACACAAGCAGGGGAAGTGAGAGAGGGAGAAACTGGCTTCCCGCTGAGCAGGGAGCCCGATGTGGGACTCCATCCCGGATCTCCGGGATCATGACCTGAACCAAAGGCAGTTGCTTAACCAACTGAGCCACCCAGGCACCCCCTGTTTCCCTTTAATCTCAGCAGTACACAAACAATAATCTTTCTCTCTTTCTATATTATCCCATCCTGAACATTTCATATAAATGCAATCGTAGAATAGGTTGTCTTTTTCTGGCTTCTTTTACTTAGTGTAATGTTTTCAGACTTCCTCAGTGTTGTAGCATGTATCAGTACTCTATTCTCTTTTTCACTGCCAAGGGGTATGCTGGTGTATAGATATACCACATTTATCAGTCAGTGGGCATTGGGTTTTTCTCCCATGTTTTAGCTACTATGAATAATACTGTTACAAGCATTTGAGTTCAAGTTTTTATGTAGATGTAAGATTTTATTTCAGTTGCATCCAGAGCCAGGAGTGGAATCAACCACTGGGTCACATGGAAACTCTATGTTTAACATTTTGAGGACCTACCAGACTGTTTTCCAAAGCAGCTGCACCATTTTATAGATTAGGATCTATTTCTTCCATATCCTTCGTCAACACTTGTTATTATATGCCTTTTTTTATTTTAGCCATCCTGATGGATCAAAGCAATATTGCCCTGTGACTTCATTTCCTAATGACTAAGATGCTGAACATCTTTTCATTTGTTAGCCGTTCATATATCTCTTTTGAAGATATGTATATTCAAGTCCTTTGCATATTTATAAATTGGGTTGTTTATCTTTTCATTGTTGACTTGTAAGGGTTCTTTGTATATTCTGAATATATTCATTGTCACATATGTGATTTGCAAGTATTTTCTCTTATACTAACCTTTCATTTTCTTCATAGTTTTCTTTTATGCTTATAAAACCCTGATTAAGTTCAATTTATTTTTATCTTTGTTGTTGTTATTGCTTGTGCTTTTGGGGTTGCATTCAAGAGACCACTGCCAGTGGGGCTCCTGGGTGGCTCAGTTGGTTAAGTATCTGACTCTTGATTTCAACTCAGGTTATGATCTCAGGGTTGTGAGATGGAGCCCCTTGTTGGGCTCTGCACTGATCATAGTACCTACTTAAGATTCTCTCTCTCCCTTTTCTTTAGTCCCTTCCCCTCTTGCTCTCTCTTTCAAATAAATAAATTTTAATAAATTAAATAAAAATTAGAAGAAACTTCTGCCAAGATGCAGGTAATGAAGATTTGTCCTTATGTTTACTTCTAAGGTTTTGTATTTTTAACTCTTAAAACTTTGATCTATTTTAAGTTATGTGTGTGTATGTGTGTGTGTGTGTGTATGTGTGTGTGTGATGTGAGCTAAGGTTCAGTGATATGGAATCCAGTTATCCCAACACCATTGGTTGAACAGACTGCTTTTTTTTTCTCCATTTAATTGTCTTATCAATCTTGTTGAAAATCAGTTGGCCATGGATGTATAGGTTTATTTCTGGACTCTCAATTCCATTCCATTAATCCATAAATTTATTCTTATGCCATACTGTTTTTATAGGGTTGGCTTTGTAGTAAATTTTAAAAATTAGGAAATGTACATTCTCCAATTTGTTCTTCTTTTTCAAGATTATTTGACTATTTGGGTGCTTTGCAATTAGTTTTGGGAACTATTGCCATTTAAGAATATTAAATCTTCTAATCTTTGAGAATAGGATGCTTTTATTTATTTATGAATTTTTCATATCTTTCAGCAATGTATTGCAGTTTTCAGTGTGCAACACTTGCACTTCCTTGTATAAATTTATTATTAGGTATTTTATTCTTTAGGGTAGTATTGTAAATGGAATTGTTTTTTTTAAAATATCCCTTCATATTGTTTGTTGCTACTATACAGAAATACAACTGATCCTTATGTTGTTTTTGTAATCTGCAATTCTGCAGAATTTGTTTATGGGTTCTAGCAGACTTTATATGGGGTCTTTAAGGTTTTCTACATATGGATCATTCCACCCATGAATAGAGATAGTTTGTAGCCAATTTAGATGCCTTTAAATCTTTTTCTTACCTAATTACTCTGGTTAGGACTTCCAGTAAAATGTCGAATAGATGTGATGTGAAAGTGGGCAACTTTTCTTGTTGATAATATTAGAGAGTTGAGAAAGGTTTCAGTGTTTCATAATTGAGTTTTATATTAGCTGTCGGTTTTTCATATGTACCCTTTTTCATGATGAGGACATTCTTTTCTACTGGTTTAAAAGCTGCTTTTTTTTTTTTTTAATCTATTGGCATGATCTGTGCTTTTTTCCCTTCCTTTTATTATAGTGTTGGGTTCCATTGACTGATTTTTATATGTTGAAACACCTTTGCATTCCTGGAATATAGCCCGCTTCTTCATGGTATATAATCCTATTAATATGCTATTATATTCTATTTGCTATGACTTTGTGGAAGGTTTTTACAACCATATTTAAAAGGGATGCTGGTGTGTAGTTTTCTTGTGATGTCTTTGGTTTTGGTATCAGTATAATGCTGCCCTCATTAAATCGGAAGTATTACCTTCTGTTCTATTTTTGGAAGAGTTGAGAAGAATTGTTATTAATGAATTAATTTAGAATTCAATAGTTAAGCTATCTTCTGGTCAAAGGTTTTACATTTGGGATTACTCATTTTTATTTACTTGTTACAGGTCTATGAGATTTTCTGTTGACTCCTGAGTCAGTTTTGGTAGTTTCTGCATCTCTAGGAATCTGTCTATTTATCTATTTTTTTTTTTTGCATACATAGTATCCTGTTGTAACCTCTTTTTTATTTCTATAACGTTGGTAGAAATGTTCCTACTTTCATTTCTGTTTTACCAATACAATTCTTGTCTTTCCGCTTCTCATTATTCTACTTACAGGCTTCTAGTTTTGTTGACCTTTTAAAGAAAAAAAAAAGTTTGGTTTTGTTGATGCTCTGTATTGTTTTGTCATTCTCTATATTGTTTATGTCTACCCAAATCTTAGTTTCTCCTTTCTGATAGTTTTAGGGTTAGTTTTTTAAATATAGTTTCTTAAGGGATAAAATTGATTGATTTCGGCCACAAAGACCTCCTACATTGTTTAAGAGGACTTTCTCTCGGTATGTGTGGTTGCTCTAAACCTGTGCTTATCTTGCAGAGTTCCAGTAGGTAAATTCTGACAGTGTTAGCAAGTTTTCGATTTCCGAGCTCCAGAGTTGCCTGATCCACTGATCCATCAGTTTTTTGCTGATATTCTTTGGTTCAGAAACATTTTGCATTTATTTGGTATGGACATAGGTCTTATCATAGGTCTATGTTATGGGTCTTGTCATATAGGTCTGTGTTAACTTTTCCATCCTCTGTCATGATAAGGTCTAAAAAGACCTGGGCCCTCTTAGAACAATGACATAATGCTAATCAAACTGGTGAGAAAGAAGTGACTAGTATGTTGATGGCTTTGCTAAGGTGCATGCCCTACCAAGGGTGAAGGAAAAATTCTGCCATGTTAGTAAAATTTTAGGCATACAGGATAACACATTCAGATTAGCATATCTTGCATTTCCCACCATGATAAAGGAAGCTTAACTGATCTTTTTGTCTTTTGTAGTAATTAGCTAGCTTTGTTGTGAATGGAACATAACCAGACTACTTCTTTGTTCATGGAGATTGGGTAATAGTCTTATATGTGCTTATTTATATTTTCTGATCTCTTTAAAATAAGTATTTATTATGTTGTAAGTATTATTTTCAACAAAAACATTTAAATTCTCATGAAATTAATAAGAATGAGTGGGTAGGTAGAAAAAAATTGGACATGTAATTTTTCCCTCGCTGAAGTCAAGATTCTTTATCTATAAAATAATGATTTGATTATATTAGTTGTTTTCCAAAGTGCTCCTTAGAGTCTGGGGGGTCTGTGGATTATCTCCAAGGGCTATTGTAGGAGGAAATTGGATGGGAAGAGAGTTTCCAAGTGGGCAGGTTTCCAAGTCCTCCTCCAAGAATTAATGGGAAAAGTTCCAATTTTGATAGACATGACTTCTGTATGACAGATATGTATTTTTTATTTTTAACAGAATGAACTCCATTACTTTAAAAACATTTTAAAAGCTAAAGTGAAAAATATCTTATTTCTGACTACACACTGTCAAAATATTAAAACATAATTATTATTTTGTTATTTTTCAAATTACTTAGGACATCATCTGAGCTTGGCCTGATCAGTGATTTGGGGAATAAATAGAAGATAAAAGCATTGGGGTTTGGGTATTTTAAAACTTTTTTTTTTTTAATTTTATTTATTTATTTGACAGAGAGAGATCACAAGTAGGCAGAGAGGCAGGCAGAGAGAGAGGAGGAAGCAGGCTCCCTGCTGAGCAGAGAGCCTGATGTGGGCCTCAATCCCAGGACCCTGAGATCATGACCTGAGCTGAAAGGCAGAAGCTTTACCCACTGAGCCACCCAGGCACCATATTTTAAAACTTTTAATAATAACATATGTTGCTGAACCTATTTGGATTATTCTAACTAAAGTGATGATATGCATTAGTTTCAAGTTTTAAGATCTCAGAGATATTATAAATAGGCTACTTATAAATAAGATAATTGTCTTTAAGGTAGTTTTCAAGGTTTCTAGAATCAACAGATAAAGGAAATTATAAATACAAAAAGTTACCTTATTATAATTTCCTTGTGTTAATTTCTATCATTTAACCAGAAATGTAAATTTTCACTACTTTGAACCAATAAGAATGTAACTTTGTTCTCCAAATTTTTATTTACATTCTAATTCATTAACATATAGTATAATATTGGTTTCAGGAGTAGAATTTTGTGATTCATTTCCTACTTGTAATACCCAGTGCTCATCATAACAAGTGAAGGATGAAGTTTCTATCAGAAGGGGATAAAAAATGTAGCCCTATTGTTATACTACCAAACACATTATTGTCATTGGATTCTTTGGGAAATATATTAATAATATAAGCCAAATTTTAACATACTTTTATTTTCCTAATCTAGGATTTAGATGAAATTGTACTTTTTCTTTGGATCACTACCAATAAATTTCTCATTTTTATTGATTTAAGACATTTTAAAATTCATGAAAAAAAATCATCATACGCATTTTTTGACATTATTGTATAGGAATACACCAAAATAAGATTTCTTTTCAAAAATATATTTTTTAAAAAATATGAACCCAAATTCTGTTTTTTTCTTTCCCATGGTTTTTTGAAGTCAGAAGACACTAAACCTGGGTAATGGCAGACATATAATGAATACACTAGGGCCTTTATTTAATTAGCTAATTGTAATATGTATTTTATTTTTATCTAAATTAAATAAATGTTTGAATATCTTTTGCTTTAACAAAATTTCAACCCTCTTACTTTTTTCTTATAAAAGAGATTTGAATTCATCATCAATTAGCCAGAATTGAACAAAATCCTGAGGGACATTTACTCCTTTTAAGTGTTTAGAATAAAAAGAGTCTTGCTCATTTTTTTCATATCGCATAATTAAATCTATATTACACCTGCCTTTTTTTTTTAGTGCTTACAATGTACCCAGGATATTATTTTGCAAATTCAGGATAATCCTTTAACAACATATTGGCCAGTTTTTGCAGATGAAGTGACAGATGTTCAGGGAAGTTTGGTGAAGTGGGTACATTTGTTTACCCAGAAGATCTTGCCCTGAAAGGATCCCTGATGTGGGACTTGTGTGGGAGATAAAGCCTGTTCCCAGAAAGGGTTTCCCACTGTGGGGTGTGAGTGGAGAACAAGTGAGCAGACTCTAGTTATCCACAGTCTTTTAAAAAATGCATTTCATTTTTCAGTGGATTTCTTTAGTATGTTTCTCTAGCAGTAGGGGCTCTTTTCTTTATTCTTCAGTGGCTTTGGTAGTCTGGAATTTTTCTGAAACTTTGTTCTACTTCTGTCCCTGTCCTAGGTGCTCATGCTGGGAACCCTCCTCAGGGAGATTATCTACTTTATTTAATAGCATTTCTTCAAATGGATGGACCTAGAAGGAATGATGTTCAGTGAATGATGTCAGTCAGAGAAAGACAAATAACATATGATTTCACTCATAGGTGGAATTTAAGAACCAAAAAAGCAAACAAAGGAAAAAAATGAGAGAAACAAACAAACAAAAACAGACTATTTTTTTTTTTTCAAAAACAGAGTTGTAACTATAGAGAACAAATTGATGGTTGCCAAAGGCAAGGGGGATGGGAGATGGGAGAAATCAATAGAGGGGATTAAGAATTCATTTACCCATTTATTGTGATGAGCACTGAGAAATGTATAGAATTGTTGAATCATTATATTGTGTACCTGAAACTAATATAACACTGTATATTATACTTAATACAAAAAAAATTAAGGCATTTCTCTAGGCATTTTTCTGTCTTTAAGCAGCTGTTGTGTGTGTGAGAAGAAGAAACCAGGTCCCAGTGCCCTGTGGTCAGGCAGGTGATGATCCTGGTGATAAATACCCCATTGGTTTGAGTTTATGCTGCTCTTGGATTCACCCCAAACACTCTGGAAAGATTGATATTTACCTTGTGGCAGCTTTCTCTTTTGGATATTGTATTTTGGAATTTCGCCCACATTGGTGTCCCTGTCATTAGATCCAATATGTTTTTGATGTTTAGAAATTTGCAGAAATGTCTTGTCTGGTGTAAGCTCTCTTTCACTGGATTTCAGTACTGTTATGGGTTTATTTTTAATTCAACAACAATAGCTACATTTTTGTCATGTCACCAGGAATACAGCGTGTGAAGCGAGGAAAAACATTTGGAGTCCATTATATTAAACTCGGTTGATACCATAAATGAGATTTGCTAACTATCTAATCTCAGGCTTAAAAACTGATACTCAAGACTATGCTTCATGTTTTGCTCTTTCTTGAAAAAAAATTTGTAACTATACTAGTGGTGCTCTGATCATTGTGTTTTTTCTACTATCATAGGATTTCTTTCATTTTTAAACAGCTTTGGTTTATATGCAATATAGTCTGTGTTAAATATTTATTGAGAGATTTCAAGCTGGGTTAGTAGTGTGATAATAATGCATGCTACAAAAAGATTAAGGTTAATCGAATGTAGTACTTTAAAAATTAATGCTTCATAATTATAAGATGATGTTTTTATTAGAATGTTTTGCCATTTATAGAGATCCTTATAAGATAAAATAATTTTGTACACATATATATGTTTTTATTTCCCAGATTTTCCTTCAGTGACATTAGTTTAAGGTCTACTATAGGCAACATATGGGGGTTAAGAACAAACTGTTATTTCTTAAGACTTGACTCACAATTTAAAACAGTAGGTTGTGTGATGAAGCATTACTGTTTTGGTTGTTTTTTGTTGCATTTTGATCATAGCTGGGATATATTACCAAAAAATAGAAAACCCTTACAATGTAGGGAAAGAACTTTTTTTTTTCCATCAGAGTGTAGGTAATTCTTTTTTACAAGAATTTGAAAGGACAGATTAGAAAACAATGAATTTTGGAAATAAAGGCAACTCATATTATGTGGAGAAAATGATTTCATAAGCCTTAGCAAATAATAGTTTACTGCTTCCCAGAATATTTTTATTAACAATCAGAATAATTGTGCATTGGGGATGATTGGTTCTCTCTTGAATTAGATGATTTAGTAAGGTTGTCCAACTATTATATTTTAAGAATTCAGAAATTAAATAGATTTTCTAAATCAGTTTAGTAAAATTAATTTTTCTCTGCGTGGATTATCTTTCCTCCATTTGACCAACAAGTTAAATTATAATTTAACATGGTTCCTGAGTAGAAAAGTACTTCCCATTCATACAGTGAATGTTTAGTTGTGTTCTAAACTACAGGAAAATAAAAGATATTTGACCATATCAGTTTAGATGTATCAAGAAGAATTTTTGTTTCTTTGTACATAGTGTTCCTCAAGCTGAATTAACTAAGAAGTATTAATTATAATTCTGTAAAACTGAGTTAGAGATGGGGTTCCTATGTTTACATGGTTTTGTAACATTTTTGTTTTCATCTCTTATGTATTGATACCCTAATGCATACAAACTAATTGAGTGACTCTGTTTGACAGGTGTGGGTAGAGTGGGGGGTGTGTGTGTGTGTGTGTGTGTGTGTGCACGCACATGCGTGTGTGCGTGCGTGTGTGTGTGTGTGTGTGTGTGTAGGCGTGGGGGGGTAGATACTAAGGCACTCAAGTTTTAGTAAGATAAGCCTTTGAGGTTATCTAGTTTAATTTCCTGACTATATATATATGGGGAAAAGAAGGCTTGGGAGATGGGGTCCATTTCCTCAAGGCCACAGCTGACAGCGGGTTACTAGCAGAGCTGAGCTATGTCTTAGCCTCACCTTCAACCACCACTCTAAACAATGGATCTTAACTTGATAGCAGGTTTGCCCCTCAGTGAATGTGTGGCAATGTCTGGAAATGTTTTTGGTTCCAAATGTCAATAGTGCTGAGCTTAATAAATCCTTTCAAGACGTGAAGTACATCACAAACCATTATTAATCAAGGAAAGAACAGTTAACCATTTACTTCTGCTATGAACTTGATCAAAATCCAATGACTAATTTTTAATCCTTATTATGTCATATATATGTGTGTGTATGTGTGTGTGTGCCCTTATTTAAGAAGAAAGTATCTCTGGGCTATTTTCTCATAAGTAGATATTCCCAAGGAGAATTCCAAAATGTCAGTTGCAAAGACAAATTCATTATAATTTCACAGTCTCACAAAGATGAAGTTTTCATATGCTTATTATAAGCCTAAGTAATAAGTAAGTCTAGCTGGTTTTGTCAGAGCCTAAGTTTTGGTGCCAGAACAAAATCACAACTGCAAAGTGACAACTTAGAGAGTTAGCAAAATAAGTCATGACATCAGACTTGTCTATGCTGACACTTACTTTGTGTTTGCATTTAGAATATAAAAATTCACTCTAAGTGTATTTTCTAAATGTTGTAGTTAGGACAACATTACTACTCTTTAAAATAATTACTGCTAATGATAGCTTTAATTTATTTAGTGTCAACTACTCTTTCAAGCATTTTATTTCCATTACCTCCTTACCTTTAGGATACCCTTATATATAATCTATAGGTTATATCATCCATTTTACGATGACGGGACTGAGGCTCAGAGTGGGGGCTTCCCAAGCACACCCAAATGATGCTCAAACCCACATCCATCAGTGATTAGCATCTCTTCTTCTTTTTTTTTTTTTTTAAGATTTTATTTATTTGATAGAGAGAAACACAGCTAGAGAGGGAACACAAGCAGAGGGACTGAGAGAGGGAGAAGCAGGCTTCCCACTGAGCAGGAAGCCCAATGTGGGGCTTGATCCCGGATTTCCAGGATCATGACCTGAGCTGAAGGCAGTCGCTTAACCAACTGAACCACCCAGGCACCCCAGCATCTCTTCTTTTTATGAGCGAATTTCCTTTTCTTTTTTTTTTTTTAAGTTTTTTAATTATTTTAGAGAAAAAGAAAGAGAGCACACATGTGCATGTGAGTGGGAGGGGAGCAGAGGGAGGGAGACAGGAGCAGACTGCCCCATGAGTGAGGAACCCAGTGCAGGGCTCATCCCAGGACCCCG
The DNA here is from genome assembly GCA_004023965.1 of Spilogale gracilis. NCBI lineage: Eukaryota > Metazoa > Chordata > Mammalia > Carnivora > Mephitidae > Spilogale > Spilogale gracilis. The sequence goes on from PITA01004074.1 coordinate 25,059, forward strand.
AGCAAAAATCAGGTCATCACTTAACTGAGCCACCCAGGCACCCCTCAAATTTATTTTTCTTTATTTTTTTTAAAGATTTTATTTATTTCTTTGACAGAGAAACACAGCGAGAGAGGGAACACAAGCAAGGGGACTGAGAGAGAGAGAAGCAGGCCCCCCGCCGAGCAGGGAGCCTGATGCGGGGCTCGATCCCGGGTCTCCAGGATCATGACCTGAGCCAAAGGCAGTTGCTTAACCAACTGTGCCACCCAGGCGCCCCCAAATTTATTTTTCTTACAATTTTTCTTAATCTTTTCTGGAACTGACAAAATAGAAATAAAGTTAGCTTTGTGTTACAACTCTGACACTGTCATAGAAAATCAATTGTGTGTTTGTTAAGAAAGTCGGGACATTGTGCAACAGTAGTTCCTATAACTAAAACTGAGAGGGAAGAAAACATCTTCCGTAATGCTGCAATAAGATTCATATATGGACAGTCAATTTTATGTGGCTGTTGTGTGTGGTTAGACACAGGTTAGTTTAATAAAAGATGGTGGCTTTCTACCTGGTCTGTCTTGATGAATGAAGAGTGTATTTGTACAATCGTAGTGGACTCTGTGATCTCATGCATATGCGTTTCTAATCTATAGTTTCAAATCATCTAGCACCTTTCAGTCAGAACCAAACTGACTTTCTTGCAAGAGATTTCAAGTTACTTTGACAGTTAATGATGCTTTTGAATAGTTCTAAAAATATTTTTAAAGCCATTAAAATTGTAGTAGTTAAGGTTTAACAGTATAGCTGAATTCAAGTAGTGAATAAGGTCCACAGAAAATCTTTTCTGTTTGTGTTACTTTTCAATATTTTTCTATCCTACTTTCTCAGTGAGAGGCACATATGTGTGATGTTGCCACCATTAATTTTTTCAGTGTATTAAAGTAGGAAAAAACCCTAGTAGTAGGAAAAATTAAAAAATCACCATACACTATTGTTTTAGAAGTGTATCTTTCAGATTTTTGTTTCCTTCATTGCTTTCACAGAACATCCATTCATCTATCATTTGTACCTTCATTCACTTATCCATTTATTTGCTTATCTGCCAAAAATTCAAAGACAAACACAATATCATATCCTTAAAAAATGTACAATTCTCTGAGGAAACAGGTAAATAAGTACATGAATATTGCCTTTGGTTGTCACATTAACTTTCTGTGGGAATCAGGAGAAGCCTCACAGAGATCATGAGAAATAGCTCTGAAATTAGGTAAAGGCTGCTATGAGAGTTTTCAAATTTAAGGTTTCTTCTGAACTCCCCCAATTAGTAGGTAGTGATCTGGAGTAAAATTAGTTTTGATTATTATATTCCCCATTGTTTTTTCAGTTACATAGTGTTATAACTTTCAATGGGCCCATAGTTCCCAATTTACTAATAAGGCCACAAGAGAAGACTGATGACAGTGTCTTAAGCAGGGAAGTTCTCCTTTATCCCCATCACCAAAAGCCTGAATAAGGCCAGTCATGGCCCTGGCTGCTTCTGCCATTTTTGATGTGGTTTCACCTGAGTTATGACTTCATGACCTTATGATCAGTTCATGCTTCTCCATCTCCAGCTTCCTGTCCTTTTTCAAGGAAGTATAAAGAAAGACTTGAAATAGAGAGGCATCCATATAAGGAAGACAAAATTCTTCAAAAATGCATATCAGGCCTCCACTTCTGTCTTACTGCCAAAACTGTACCACATAGCTAAGTGTGACTGTAATGGGAGTCTTGGTAGCCAAAGCTTTTTTTGTTTTGTTTTGTTTTGTTTTCCCAACTACAGGGAGGAAACAGAGAAATAAGGCTAGGTAGGTAAATAGCAGACTTGACAGGGAGGAGCTAATATATAAAATAAAACTGGAATCCACCCATACAAAAAAAAATCAGCTTTCACTAATGTGCATTGAGTGCTATAAGATATTGTGAACTTGCCAAGAAATTATGAAAACTCCAAGGCTGAATTTTCTCCTCCTTTTTTCTTATGCTCTCCTTGCTTGTTATAGGATACACAGTATTAAGATAATGAAAATGCTTGTGCACTGTGTGTGTGTGCGTGTGTGTATAAACCATGGTGGCTTGTGTACCATTTGCACTAAGATGGAGACTGAGATAACTTTGCTCCCATCATGCTGGTAGGTCCTGTCAGTCAACAAGGCATTTATGAGCCAGACTTGGTAATAAGCACACAGTAAGATCCTACTCCACTTTCTTACCCCAGGAGAAGAGAGGTTGTGTGGGAAAACGAGCTTTCACTTGACAAAGCTTCAAATAAGAAGATGCTTTACATATATAGTTAGATTTTACTGATCTACCAGTAGTTTATAAACTTGAGAGTAAAACCAGATGTGGGGAAACAAAAATCTGATTGGTGTGGGCTCAAAAGGGAGGGAAGCAGGTGGAATGGGGACAGAAATGGACAGTTCTTTCAGGTTTTACTCTAAGAGTAGTTACTGTGTGTCAGGGGTGGAGTGGTTAAGGTCTTAGGAATAATAAAAACGTTTCTAGCTTGACGGACTGCACGGGTGGCAGCATCATTACTTAAGGTTGAGAATACAAGACACAGGAGAGGTTTGGAAGAATATAAGAGATTTGCTGTTTGGGAATTACTAAGGGATTTAAATGGCTACTAGTGCCCATTCTCATTAGACTATTGGACATCCAGATCTCAAGTTTGATAAACTGTTATGTATTGTATTATGTATTTGGGAATTATATGTATATTAGTGTATTTTCTAAGGCTACCATAGCAAATTAGCACAAACTTGGTGGCTTAAAACAATAGATATTTACAAATCCAAGGTGTCTGCAAAGCCATACTCTCTCTAAAGGCTCTAAGGAAGGGTCCTTCCTTGCTGCTTTCTCACTTCTAGTGGTTGCCAACAATCCCAGGCTTGTAGAAGTTTCACTCTGGTCTCTGCCAATGTCTTCTCATGGAATTTGCCCCGGGTGCCTGTATCTAAAGTTATCTGTCTTAGTAAGGACAACATCTGCAAAGACCCTGTTTCCAAAAAGGTCACATTCATAGGGGCTGGAGGAGAGGACTTCAACATATTTTTTAGAGGACACAGTTCACCCCACAATGATATGTATGGCAAAAGAAGCCATAAAGACAGATGTGATCACCCAGACAGAGGAGGTGGAATGAGAATAGGACCAGTGGTAATCCCTTGGAAGTACTCCACCTTAAAAGGAGAGTAAGCTAATAAGGGTAGAGGGAGGCTGTATAAAGACATGGTATAGTCAACAAGACAGAAAAACTAATCCAGAAAAGTTTCATTTTGGCAGGTATATTGTAAAGATTTGATAAGAGGGTTAAAAATCTTTAAAGACTTCAAGTAGCATGAGTAGTAGGAATAGACCACTGTAACTCTTGCTAAATATGGAGAGGAACAAGTTTGGGAACTGGTGAATAATTTAGGACTCTGTAGAATCCAAACAGATTATGGTGGCTGCTCGAACCCGGATGTGGCAGTGGGTAGGAGGGGACTGGCGTACTACTGAAGTAAAGTCAAAAGGAACTGCTGCTGGATTGGATATAGAAAAGGAGTCAGAGATGACTTCCAGGGTTTTTCTTTAGCAAACTGTAAGACTGAGTTGGCATTAGTGTGATAAACAATGCAGAGATTCCATGGAGAGAAGATGACTTCAGTTTTAAATATGTTGATGACATATCTGTGATATTTTCCTAGTGGCAGGGTCTAGTGTGTTGATGCATGTTAGTGTCAGAGACTCAAAAGGGGATTGAATTCAAACATAGCTATTTGGAAGTTGTCTGAAAAGAGAGATGGTAATTCAAACCATGAGAATGGATGGCATTATCTAGAAAAATAGTTGCTTTACATGGGACTATACCTGTTGTACATGAAGGGATGGGAGAGAAAAGAAGCACCACCAAAGAGACTGGGGAGAACCAGTGAGAAAGGTCAAGAGGAAGACCAGGGGAGTGTTGTGCCAAGATAGAGAAGAGAGTCTCTATGTCCCTAGGGCTGTGAACAGCAGCATCGACGCTGTGATGACAAGCGGGATGAGAGCTTAGAGGAGCACATAAACTTTTGAAAAACCAAAATGTGCATGTTGTATGAGTCCGTGTGTGTGTGTGCGTGCATGCATGAACAAGCATGTGTGTTTGCACAAGCATTTTTGTGCATTAAAGGGAGTAGATGGCAAATTAAATGGGGTTTTTGGCTGGAAAGAAATCTTTCAGTTACCTGACCATGAAATGGAGGTGAATTCTACATATAAATGAAAATGACCGAATTGACAGGGAAATACTCGGACATAAGTGAAATTGACTCAGGTCTTGACAATGTCTAAAATCCAACTGGGAATTCCAGACGGAAGGGAGAGTTCAGAAGAAGGGGAGAGAGAATGGTAATTGAGCACATTTCCCCCCAGAAAATCCTGGGAAGGGAAACCCGAGCTCAGTGGATTAGTTCCCATTCTACGGGAGAATGGTAGCCTCTCTGTTGCATTGGGAGGTAAGAGGGAGAGGATGCTATTAAGTGGAAGTAGATGGCAAATATATTATCCAGCTAAGAATGATCATCCAGATTAAGGAGGGAGGAAAAGTAAAATGACTTGGAGACGTTAACTTTACCTTCCAAATGATGTGTTCATGCTGTTTATAAGGAGCATGGTGACTGTGTTTCTTCTGCCCTTGCTTTGGGCATTCAGTGCTGGTAGTATCAACCAGAGAAGCTCTCTTTTATGTGGTCTGCTGTCATCCTTCATCAGAGTGCTCTCTGACAGCTGTGTCCTGTCACTGGAAGGCCACTCCCTCCCCCCACCCCAGGGGCCAGTGAATTCTCCCTGGGGGACTCTGGAGATGCAGCTCCCCATTCCTGCCTCATGACTGAAATCTAGAGTTTTGACATACAGTTGTATATCATGATTTGCTTACTCAAATATAAGTATTCTTTCTTTTTCTGGCAGTCTACTAAAACTCACATTGAACCAGTGATATTTCCTGTTACTCCTGTGATCTATAGTATCATCTCTCTTTAAGTCTTGTGGATGGATACTTCATTAGTTCTTTTTTTTTTTCTTAACCATTTGAGATTTTTCCATTACTATTACAAGTTATTCATATTGATGTTAAACGTTAAATACTTGTAGATGAAGGGGTGGGTATTTTGTCCTTTTTCACTCACAGTACATGGTTTCAAATGGGTTGGGTAGAAAGCTTTGTTTAAGGGTACTTAGTTAGGGAACATTAAAGTGATTTTGGTTTGCTCACTTGTGATCCAAAGAGGGTGTTGTGGTATTGGTTTTGATAAAACCTCACAACCAATGGGAATCTTTTTCGAGTTAGTGTGGAATGGCCTTAATGCTGGAAATAATCCTGTTGGCCAGGACCCCAGAGCTACACAGATGAGAAAAGGATGCAGGAAATTCTGTTGTTTACACATGTGTCTGTAACACTGAGCCGCTGGAGCAGCTCAGCAAGCCCAGAGGGTAAGATGCCTAATAACCTTGTGGTTCTCTATTTAATTATTACATTTGCCTGCTAGAGCCGAGCATGTGGTATTCTCAGAGCAAAGAAAAAGACAGTTGCTTATAAGATGCAGAGGAAAACTACTGTAGGTCTGGGAAACAGAGGGATTTGGAGTTCCTTCTTAAAGTGGACTTGATTCCTTCCCTCTTTCTTCCATTTTCCACTGTTGGTATTATTTATCCTGACAGCTTGCCATTCTTTTCCTGTTTTTAAAAAATAACTATACTAACAAAACTCAGGTAAGAATTTCAACTCTAAATTTAGACATTCATAGATTATGTTATATTAAAACTTTGTTTTGTAGTTCCAAATGAATATGAGTTAGTCAATGTGTTTGAAGTAATCTATATTCTTAGAGTTTTAAAAAAGGATAAAACTGTTATGCAAACCCTCCTATTTATGTCTCATGCATTCAGAGTTATTTTCATTTTGATGGATAGTCCTCATTCTAAATTCCTGTTATTGGTAACAGAAAAGTATACTTCAATCTTAGAACTAATATTGATTTCCTTATGTCAGTTACCTGGGTAGTATGGAGGAAATAGGGACATAGAATCAAATAATAAAATCCTGTAGATAATAAAAAAGAAATGGGTCTTTATATGGCAAATAAATATAGAATGAAAGGGGGAAAAAAGATCTCTGAAAACCATTGGGAAATGTTTGTTAATGTTTTCCACAAAGATTATAAAATGAATATTGAGTAAGTCTATTGAATAGAAATATAATAAAGATATGATTTAAAAACAGACACATGTAAGTAACATGCGATTGAAATACACAATGATATTTCTTGATATTTTCATTTATATCAATACTAGTTTTCTGTTTCCTGAAATCAGGTGAATACACTTTTGCTAATACTTTTGTGGAATTGGGTATTGTTACGACTATTGATTAAATGCCTTGTTTTTGGTCATTTTTTGTTGAATATCCTTGCATATACATTAAATATTCTTGAATTCTGACTTTTATCCACATTTTTACCTTAGCATTACATTAAAAAGGAATCATAAAAAGCTAGAGATATAGCATCTATGTAATTTTTCTATGATTTTGCAATATCGATTTAAAGTATCAATAAATCAAATTTGCATGGCATTTAGAAATATTTTATGTAAATTGCTTTTTATCCTCAAAACTTAAAAAAAATACTTTTCTTAAAAATTTCCAGATTATATAATGGTCTCTCTTTTGCATTCTTCATGTTTTTATTGGATTCATAGTTGCTTGATCACTGGGATATAGCTTCCTTGCACCTTGCTACAGTTGTGGCCTTGAAATGTATGAGGGTTTCCTCTAGTTATTAGAGCCACAAATATAATGACAGTGATTCTTTAAAATTAAAAATGATATAAGGACAATGTCTATTTGAAGAAGTACCATTTTTCCTGGACTGATACTGCAAGGTTAATTGAATTTTTCTATAAAGGCAAAACCTTCAAAAATCCTCTCTTTAGCAAGATTTCATAGAAGCCTTGAAACAAAAGTCCAGCTTACTGAGCTGAGTCTTGAAATATCAGTAGAATTTAGGTAGTTGTTGAAAAACAAAAAGACCATTCTACTTTGTAGACATAGTTGGAGCAAAGCGTTTTGAGGCATGAATTAATATGAAGCAGGGAAGGTGAGGGATGAGCCTCAGTGGAGGAGAAAGGAAATGCACCATTGTGAGTAGCAGACATTGTGCTCAAGAGTGGGACAAAGCTGTGAGGCACAAGACACTGTGTACTCTGAATACACAGAGTAATTTTGTCCCTGTATATTGTACAATGGGGGCAACTGTGTGATTCTGAAGTGATAAGGAGTATTTATTCCTCTTTGCTTTGTCATCACCATCATCATCATTATCTTTTTCATATCCCCACACTGCCAGCAAATAATAGTGTTTCCTATGTGTAAGATAATTTACATACATATCTACGATTTTGATAGTTGGAGAATAGAATGAACTTCATTTTAACGTATCTTCATTTTACACATGAAGAAATTTGATGTTCAGAAATGTTAAGTGATTTCTCTAAAGCCACTATAGTCAGTTCTGGCGCAAAGATTCCAAATAATGTCTTTCTGGCTCCAGAGCTATTTCCACTCTGCTCACTAGTATTTCAGGAATGTGAGTCTGGCAGAAGTTAAGCAGAATGGTTTGGGATGGCATCGGGGTAATAGAGTACAGGGAAGAGGCAGTGAGAGAACACTGTAAACCTGAGCGAATCCCAGTTCTCCCAGGTGGTCTGCTCCTACCTTTGGGAATGGAAAGAAATCGATACTGAAAATAAGCAGTTTTTATAGTTAAATTGGCTGTTCTCATATTCAACTCGTGCTTTCCTCTCTTATTTTCTTGAACGTTGTATTGAAGATGTCTTTTGATCTCAGAGGAAATTTAATTACTGATTTTCATAAAATATCACGTATTCATAAAAAATGCATGTGGTCACTGGAAATGATATTGGAAACACATTGGCATTCTTTTGTTTCTTTTTGATGTGTGATATGAATGAATGCTTAGTTGACCATACCTTCTTAAAATTATGGAAAGACTCAACTATTATCAAGGGAAAGTATCATGTAAGTTTTATTTGAATGTGTGAAGAACATATATAAAATTTATATTGCTAATAGGTAATGTAGAGTACGGTATATCTGTAGTAAAAAGAATAAACCCTATTTAACATTTTTACTCACATATCTTAACCTTAAACATATTTTACTTTTTCTCTAAATAGAGTGTTTTATAAAATAAATATAATTATATATATATGATAGTGTCTATGCTATCATTTTAGAAATGTACTGTATACTATTTTACAAGTTTATTGTCATTTAAGTAGGTTTTATTGGAGTAATGCCTTTTTGCCATACGCCCAAACAGATGAACATAGTTAAAATGTAAAGATCCATTTCCTTTAAATTTATCATTACTAAAACAATAAGTAGATTTGTCAGTCCAAATACTTTGATCACTAACCTTAAGACATTTCACTTTAATTAAACAGGTCTAGGCTGTATTCCAAGATTATATTTTATAGAGGGCCTTTTGCATACTCAGGGCCTGGTCCTCAGTGTTTGGTCCTCGGTGCCCTGATCAATTGTAGACGCACAATTGTTATCAAGTGTTATAAAAGGAAAACTGGGTATTTTATCGGGGGAAAGTAGCCTATCAAAGAAAAGGTGGGTTGTGCTTAGTGTCGTTCCATATAAGTCATAGCTTTGCAGATTACTAATATTTTCATATAAGTAAATATCTGGGTGATTTATTTATGATGATATTTGCTAAGAGTCGCTGTTATATACAGAAAAGATAAAAAAATATTTGATGTTAAAAACTGATAGAAGCGATTTTTTGGTAACTGAAGACAGAAGAACCTTTCTGAGTAAAAAATATTTTCATTGCAGAACTTACAAATGGTATTTTATAATCCTTGTCTTCAATTTGTAGAATTAAGCACTGCCCCCCTCCCCCCAAATAGAAGTGCTAGGGCACGTCCACATCAGAGGCAGACCCACCAGAATGAGGAGCAGGACTCAGTGAGGTAGGAAGCAACCAGGAGAGAGGAGTCTTTCAGAAGCTAAGTAAATGAGTCATTCTGGAAAGATGAAATGGCCAGTTATATAATATGCTGCTGAATGGCCAAGGAAAATAGGACTTAACTGTTACTTAGATTTTGCAATGTGGAAGTCATTGATTTTCTGTTTTTGTGGAGATCCAGCCTTGAAAACTGATAGCATGGATTCGAGAGTGAATGAGATGAGTGAAAATACCTTCTAAAGATTTTTACTTTAAAAAAATGCAAGATAAATGTGATGGCCCCTGGATGGGGATCAAGATGATTTCTGTCTTTCAGGTCATAGATATTATAGCATGTCCATTTGCTGAATGAGAATGATTTAGGAGGGAGGTTTAATTTGATTAGGTAAGAGAGAGAGGACTACATTTGCAGGAGCAAAGTCTTTCACTCAGTTAGAGGGGATTCAGGTGGAACATACAAATGGAAAGTTTGGCCTTATGGGCACGGATGAGAATGGGAAAGGGAATTGATAGGGGAGATGTAGTCGGATTGGGTTAGTGGTGCTAAGGGATTGTTTGCTATTCAGAGTCAAGAACTGAACCAAGACCTGAAAGTGAACAGAGTTTTCTCTAAGTATTAGCAGGTGTTCAGGTGCATTTATAGAGCAGGCACATAGTTGGATGCCAACCAGAATTGGAGTTTTCTAGGCAAGTAAGGTTAAGAGAATGCCTTTCTAGCTAAGGGTAATTTCTTAATAATGGAGCTTGGAAAAGGAAGGGCAGTGTCGATATGATGTCGAGGATAAATAGTTAGAGGGTAATGGGATCAATTGATAGGACGTACAGCGTGGGTCAAAGAAGAGAGTTTTGGGGACAAGAGGAGAAGGTAATCAAAGAAGGTGCTTCACATTGAAATGGGAACAGATGCTAGGATGGTAATTGTGCTTAGGTTATATACCAGCCAGTAGGTGGGTGAGGTAAAATTATTGGAATTAAGAGGAACTGAGAGATGAGAATATTATAAGGATACTGAACATGAAAATATTTTGGACATTGTTAGATTTTCATCCTTGAAAACATTTCATTACTTAAGCAATTAGTACTGCAATTGTTTTTACTAGATACATCTTATTTTTATTAATAATTTTTTTGAATTTATTTAAATGTAAAAACCACTCCTGTTATAAGATACATGGAAAAACATGCTATTTTATTTTATTTATTTATTTTTTAAACATGCTATTTTATAAATGGATTTTATTATGGTAAAAAGGTAAGTCTCCGCAAGTGGACACTAATTTTAGTACCCACTCTCATGCTGACACTCTAACTTTGTTAATGACTTCATCCATTTACCTTCTTGCTATTTTTTTAAACATATACATCATCTCATACAGTTACCGATTTAAAAATTTTTAACTAAAGTATAGTTGACATATAATACTAAATTAGGTTCAGGTATGGAACATACTGATTCAACAGCCCTATACCTTTTGAAATGGTCACCATGGTAAATGTATTACGGTATTATTGGCTATATCCCCTAGGCTGTCCTTGCTATTTTTTTTTTTAATTTTATTTTCTTATTTGACAGAGAGAGATCCAAGTAGGCAGAGAGAGAGGAGGAAGCAGGCTCCCTGCTGAGCAGAGAGCCTGACTCGGGCCTCAATCCCAAGACCCTGAGATCATGACCTGAGCCGAAGGCAGAGGCTTTAACCCACTGAGCCACCCAGGCGCTCTGTCCTTGCTATTGGACAGTGATGCTATAGAAGAATCTTCAGGGCAGGATAAGATACAGACATAGGATTTTTCACATTCAACAAATTGCAAACTCATAATTTTTCTAGATGTTTATTATTTTGCCAATGTTTTAGATAAAAATTAAGTTATATTAATTAATGATGTTCAGAAACCATGAATCAATAATATTATTCAGAATAAAACTGATATTTTAATAACGACATATATTTTAGTATGTAATAATTATTTTTGTCTAAAAGCCCTTGCTGTCTTCAAATACATGGGGTTTCTTATAAACCTTAGATGAGAAGGTTGAACAGTCCTATCCAGTGTTGCAAACAATGTCTATTTTACTTTGATGTGACTGTTGTAGCTTCTTTTCTTCATTATGTGACCAAGTGGCAGAGAATGGAAATGTCCTATACGTTTATATTTGAATGGTAGCCATGACTGTGATGTGTATTTACATCATCAATAGAATGCATTTTTCACACATATATTTGTAAATAATGTTATTAGCAGTCATCTTCATCTGAAGCATAGATAGGAAGCCTCTGTAAGATAGAGACAGAAATTGGTGAGATCACACACTGAACATATGTTTGAAAAAATCAAAACAAAGTTTTCTATTTCTGTAAAATTATCTATAAAAAAGAAAAACACTTAAATTTTTTGAATGTTCTAGAGTAGAGCTGTCCAACAGAAATAGAACTCAAGCAACATTTTCAATTTAAAGTTATATTTTAAAAAATAAAAAAATAAATGTGACATTGATTTGAATAATATATTTTACTTACCCCAATATCTTTATTAAAATTCTAAAATATAATCAATATAAAATTAATGAGATAGTCTACATTTTTATTTTCCACACCATTCCTAATTTAGATTTATAGTGCATCTCAGGTCAGACTACCTTCATTTCAAAAGTTTACTAACACTGTTAGGCTTTTGACTATCCTATTGGACAGCACAGGCTATCATTCTTCAGAACAGAAACAATTGCACAGCACTCTCTCCACAGTGTAGGTCATGTTGAAGACATTACATTCATCTCCTTGTTGTAAATGAAGATATGTGTTTGACTGACCATTCTAAGAAACAGATATATCCCAGGTTTTCTGATTCTGAATGCAGTGTTCTCTGATTTTCATTCTACCATTCGGATGATGGTTATGTTGATGAATTTATGTTATATTGATTCTGAGCAGTATGTAAAATATGGCGACCTCTGGAAATTACTGGTACGAATATGTTCTCCCTTTGCTATAATTTAAGAAAATTTAATTGGTGTGACAAGAAAGCAGTAATGAAAATGATCACCCCAATTCTAGGATTCCACACATTTCTTAGGGTTTTTTTTTTTCTTTCTTTTTAAAATAAATTAAATGGAAGATCCAAATCTGGTAGAGGAGAGAGAGAGAAAAATATAAAAGTAGAGATTCAGAGGAAGATTTAAAACTGTGGCAGTGTAGGGATTATTTGAGAAAGAGTCGAAAGGAAATATTTATATGACTGGGGAAAGGAAATATTTCTATAAATAGAAAATAGCAACTTTTCAGAAATGTAAGAGTTTAATCTGGTCTTCAGCTTTTTGCAGTTCTCCTTGCACATGTCTTACATTTTCTATTTTAGGGACTGGAAAGCCAGATAGTTCGAGAAATGTAAACACTGGCTATTCACTTCCTGTTTTTTTTTTTTAAAAAACATTTTTAATCCAATTTCTGGTCTTTACTAAGGGAGGAAAACACTATGCCTATAATACAAAGAGATGAAAACTAATTTCAGATCCATTAGCAATTTGCTAAGAACTCTGCTTTATACTTAAATTGCTTTTTTCTTTAGTGTTATCTTCTTTCATGCCAAAGTATGAAAACCTAAAATATCAGCACTTAAAAAGATGATTGATGGGGCACCTGGGTGACTCAGTCAGTTAAGCATCTGCTTTTGGTTCAGGTCATGATCCCAGGGTTCTGGGATTGAGTCCTGCATCAGGCTCCCTGCTCAGCAGGGAGTCTGCTTCTTCCTTTCCATCTGTCTCTTCCCACTGTTCATGCTCTCTCTGTCTCTCTGTCTCTCTCTCTCTCTCTCTCTCTCTCAGAAAGTAAATAAATAAAATTTTTAAAAAGATATTTATTTGAGAGAGAGCACAAACTGGGGTGGGGGGAGGGAGAAGCATACTCCCTACTGAGCAAGGATCCCAGTGCAGGACTTGATCCTAGGACCTTGGGATCATGACCTGAGCCAAAGGCAGATGTAAGCATCAGTGAGATGCTTAACTTACTGAGCCACTAGGTATCCCCTGAAATAAATAAAATCTTAACAAAAAAGATGATTGGAGATTCTATGTCTAAACAAAGTACAAGACATTTTGGCTAAAATGGAGAATGTATGGACAGGAAAATATTACATTAGCATGTATAGTAACTGATCTTCAAATCAAAATCTAACATAACACTTTTTAATATTTCATGTTTTAAAATTATAAATGAAATTTTCGCAGTGAAATCAAGATTTTGGATTTCATTATTATAAGAGGTAACTTAAGTATTACACAACCACCAGATTTATATTCTGGAGAAGGTATTTTTCTCCAAATAATATATCTGAAAGCTGATTACTTATTTTATTTTACAAAATATATGATTGATATCAATTTAATCTTAGGAGAGCCATAGAAATGTAACGAGACTATAATCTCATGCCAATAACTAAGATAAAAAGTCAACCTTTTCTCTAAACATTAATGTATTTTCAATTGCTGTTTCGATAATTTGTGGTCATATATATGTATGTTTTACTATTTCTCTTGTCCTTATATAGTATAAGAATAATCAGTTACAAATAATTATATTGTTTCTCCTTTGATTTTTTTATATTATTTTATTTCACTTTTTCTGAGTATGAATATCTTCCTTACCAAGAGAAAATAAGTGATTTGGTTTCTTTATAATACCTTAGGAAGGTAGTATTATAAATGACTAGGTTTTAATTACATACAAAATCAGTTCTATATATCCATTTTACATTTTTTTCCATTTATGTCACAAGAAATACAATATACTTTCTGGAACTTATGCTACTCCTATTCAGAGGTAGATATCCTTGTGATTTCAAACTAGATTAATCATGTATTTTAAGAAAAAACATAATTATGAACCTTGGGTATGTCCATATTCACTAATAATTCTATTTTCTCAACTTCCTCTGCAGTCACATTCATAAAGACTTATAATTCAAGGACTTAGTCTGACTTGCAGAAATTTGGAGTATTCAAAGACTTAAATGAGCTCCTGCGATATTACACTTTGAACACACTGCCATGGGTGGGTGGAGGCAGCTGGCTTCCTGTTTAAACATTTTCGAGAACTTTTAGAAAGTTCAGTTCATTCTCAGCCCAGAATTTCTTCATAAAAGAAGAGTAGAACATGTGTAAATATTTATATTTGGGAGATTAATCAGGAATATGTGATTAAAGTCCAAAAATTGGGTTAGTTTGTATTAGAGTTTATGTAATTCTCTTATATCCAGTTCTTCTAACATGTTCAAAATAATTTGTTTTGATTCTTTTATAACAAAATTTTGGTTCCATTTTAAGATGTGAAAACATCTTGATAATTTGCTGCAAGTGAATCTTCGAAGGAAAAAGCTAATATCCGCTTGAGTTTCTGTGAGTCAGATTTCACATGTAATCACAATCTAAGTCTCATGAGAACATTTATTTATTTATTTTTAAAGATTTTATTTATTTATTTTTTGTTTAAAAGGAGAGAGCTTGCCAGCAAGGAGGGAGGGTCAGGGGCAGAGGGAGAAGGAGAGAGGATCTTAAGCAGGCTTTAAGATCAGCCCAGTGCCCAGGGCCGGACCTAATCTAATGACCCTGAGATCATGACCTGAGGCAAAATCAAGAGCTGGATGCTTAAGGGATGGAACCACCCAAGCACCCTGACGTCAGATATTTAAATTCATTTATTTCCTAATACACCTTCAAGGCCCTAGAACAGTGTGCCTGGCACACAGGAGAGATTCAGTAAATATCTGTCCACAGAATACATGAATATTCAAAGCTCAAAAGCTAAGGACTGTTTATCCTCAGTCAATGTTAGCAACATGCAGAAATGGATAGACCTTATTATATACACATATGTGTAGTTTTAATAAAATGATCATCAAAGTACACTATTACATATGCATTTGCTGTTTTTGTCTTTTACTTTGCCTTTGTTTCTACTTAAGTTCCTGAAAGATTTTAAAACTTTAAAGTGGCTGAAAATTGAAATATAAATATGGGTACTTTTAAACGATTAAAACTACTCCTGCTAAATTAATTAAACAAAGAGGCCATTAGAGTGACATCACTCTAACGGTATGGTGACTACATAAGCAAACCAAAATCTAAGCCTTAAGGTTAAAGGGATTGAAACCAGTGGACAGCCAATCACAAACAGCCAACTAGGCTGGAAGCTATAATCAGTCATTAATTTCCTTACACTGCTTCTGCCTTTTCTTTACAAAAGCCTGAGCTCCTGTGGGTAAAGAGCTCGAATCCACTTCTAGTTTGGAGCTGCCCCCATCTGAGTCAAGTTCTGTTCAAATTCTCAAAGTGTTTAATATGCCCCAGTTTATCTTTTAAAATTATGTAATTACACTGCTCACTTGTAAGTGAATTTAAGTTTGTCTAACAATTTTTCAGTCCAATTTAGAGTGACAGGGAGGTTTGCAATAGTGTTCCTCTTTGAATAGGGGGCATTATGTAAAGAGATGCTGGTTTAAAGAACAAAAAAACCTAATAGGGCCAAATATGCATAAAGAGATAGTAAGCAGTGTTTTTCACATGGATTTCTTAGCTCTCTGTTTTATCAACCAAGGCAGTTATTTGTAAACCTCAGTGAAGAACTTTCATAAATGGACAGTCATTTGCATAAACACACTCAGGTGGTAAACCCCCAGTCACATGCCACTGAGCATCACACACATGACTTCCATCTGATTCAAATAAAAATTCAGGGTGACTCAGTCAGTTAATCTGCCTTTTGCTCAGACCCTGGGATGGATTCACTGCTCAGAGGGAGAGCCTGCTTCTCCCTCTCTCTTTGCTGCTCCCCCTTTCTCTGTCAAATAGAGAAATAAAATCTTAAAAAAATAAAATAAATAAAAATGCAACAACAAAAAACCCCAAAGTATTTGTTTCACAGTTCTACAATGTCAGAAAAAAAAAAAAAATTCTTCCAATCTGCCTTAACCATCTAGAAAATAAAGTATTGTCAGTTTCTTAGTCTGCATTGCTTTTGAATGCTTCCTGAATGCAGGATATTCTCTGGGTATTGGTAAATTTAGTGATTTTTCTTTTCTTTTCTTTCTTTTTTTTTTTTCTTTCTTACTTTTTTTTTGGAGAGAGAGACTCTGTTTTGAAGAATTTTCTTAATTAGGAAGTCTAAATATAAAAGCATACAGAGCTT
Source organism: Spilogale gracilis (assembly GCA_004023965.1). Classification (NCBI taxonomy): domain Eukaryota; kingdom Metazoa; phylum Chordata; class Mammalia; order Carnivora; family Mephitidae; genus Spilogale; species Spilogale gracilis. Next base: position 41,272 of record PITA01004074.1, read on the forward strand.
CCATGGAAAATTTCAAGAAAACAGTTTTCTTGCTACATTGATAAAATGCAAACTTTAAGAAAATGAGTGATTTAGGGAGGCAGGGGAGTTTTGAAAGAGATAGACAAGGTTGGAACCGGAGAGATAGCAGGGGTGACACGTGATGAGCTTGGTGTTTCCCGAAGTGTAAAGGACAGCAGTCTGCCTCTCATAGGCAAGGAGAAAAGCAGAGTTAAGAGAGTGAAAGTCTGGAGCTGGAGGAGACAAATATTAGACTAACTTTGGATTTAAAGCACTGAGCATAATATTCACTTTAATAGGAAAATGATATAGTCACCAAATGTGGGTATCTTTTGTTATCCATGTTGGAAACATATTAGATTTTCCTGCTGACTGACACAGAATGAGGTAGAACTCCCATGAAGTTAGAAACATAAATATACTTAGAGTGTTGAATTTTCATTATTGCATTATCAGTGCTTAATCTTTTATAGTTAAATACCGTATTGTTGCAAATAAGGAAATTGCAAAAGCTCTAAGTCATGGCTGAGTTTACAGAAACAAAATCAGCTTTTCATATTTCCGTTAAGTTTCAGTATTTTATTTATTTATTTTTAAGATTTATTTGTTTATTTAAGGAGAGAATAAGCATGCAAGCTGGGGAAGGGGCAGAGGGAAAGGGAGAGAATCCTCAAAGAAACTCCCTGCTGAGCACAGAGCCCCCTCAAGGGTCTCAATCCCACAGGGATGTCAGGTCATGGGATCATGACTTGAGCCAAAATCAAGATTGGCCACCCAACTGATTGAGCCACCCAGACACCCAGGAACTTTCAGTATTTTAATGCATGTTAATGAATTTTGCTGCTATTTCAGTCATTTTATTTAAAAAGATTCAAAATCCACATTACATTAATATGTCAAACAGTCTTTGTTCTACTTTATGAAAAGTGTTGTTTTTTAAAAAAATATATTTTGTGACAAGAATTTAAATGTTGGAAGAAAACAATTAAATGTTGAGCTACCTGGGTGGCTCAGTCATTAAACATGTACCTTTGGCTCAGGTCCTGATCTTGGAGTCCTGGGACTGAGCCTCGCATCTGGCTCCCTGCTCAGCAGAAAGCCTGCTTCTTTCTCTCTCACTCCTCCTGCTTGTTTTCCCTCTTTAGCTCTGTTTCTCTTTGTCAAATAAATAAATAAAATCTTAGAAAAAAATTTAAATGTTAAGAAAGCATTTATGTCAGAAGAAATTTGCCTTTTAGGTCCTCTGAGCTTTATAATCATGTAGAAATTGTGGTTCTGTGTGATCTCTTGATGATGGAAGTTATAAAGCAGTAGGAAACAACTGTCTGTGGTGGTTCATTTTAAGTAATAAAAAAGCATTTAAAAAATATAGTAATGAATTTGAGTTGCTCCTTGTATGTTAGCATTGTGATATAGACATATAGATATAAGATGTAGATATATAATAAATCATATGTTTTACATGTTGAGTATTGTGAGTAGGTTGATATTTTGAATAAATCAAGAAAAGAAATGTGGAATTTAGTGAATATTTAAGAATTATCGATTTCTAAAATACAAGACATATATTTTTTTAAGATTTTATTTATTTGACAGAGAGGGAGAATACAAGCAGAGGGAGCAGGAGAGGGAGAAGCAGGGCCTCAATCCCAGAGCTCTGGGATCATGACCTGAGCTGAAGGCAGATGCTTAAGGACTGAGCCACCCAGGCGTCCCTAAAACATACATATTTTATTTATTATTTATTTATTTATTTATTTATTTATTTATTTATTTATTTATCTATCTATCTATTTATTTTTAAAGATTTTTGTTATTCATTTATTTGACAGAGAGAAACACAGTGAGAGAGGGAACACAAGCAGGGGGAGTGAGAGAGGGAGAAGCCGGCCTCCCACGGAGCAGGGAGCCCAATGTGGGGCTTGAACCTAGGACTCTAGGATCATAACCTGAGCCAAAGGCTGCCGGTTAACGACTGAGCCACCCAGACACCCCTGTATTTGGGCTTTCAAATAGTTTTTACATCAACAACTTTTTATAGGCACAAGATCTATTCTTTTTAAGACTGCAAAGCTCATATATTGTTAAGTGTAAGCCAAGAGTTGATGACAGGACCGGAGCAGAGTAATAGAACAGCTTGCTTTTAATGTATGCGAGCCCTTTATATGTGAATTGTGCATCCTGTTTGGACAGGAACCAAGGAAACATCAGTTTGAGTTGTTTATTTCGGTGTATCATTTCATCGTTCCCATAGCTTCGGATAATTTGGAAGTGGGTTTGCTTACATTCTTCTATCTTCTTCTTTGTTTTTTTCCTTAAGTGCTTTGCTTTCTAAATTGTATTAATCTCATTTTTTTCTCGATTTCATTTTAGCAGATATCTTATTGCCCAAAGGAGGGATAGAAAATAGAATAAACTGTTTAAAGAGCTGTTTGTTAGGATAATATCTGTTATCTTCACTGTAAACTTGGTACTGGTAGTAAGAAATGTGTGAACATTGGTTTTATACTCTATATTTTAGTCTTAGCCATAAATTCGTGATATGCAGAAAGGGAATCTTATTTAGTAAAAAGAGTCATAAAATAATAGTTACCCTACTGAATGTCAGCTCTGTGCCTGGATCTTTTTATGTACTACAGCATTGCACTATCAAAGCAAATTGATGAGGTAGGTCTTATCACCCCATGTTTTTTGTTAAAACTTGTCTGGGAAAAGTTGACTTCTCCACCGTCTCACACCTGATCAGAGATTATATCAAGTCCCTTTGCAGGATCCCCTTCTTCCTATTTCCTTCTCACTTTTTTGGAGTAACAAAAGAAATTACAGATATTTTCTTCGAAATCTAATGGCTATTGAAAAATCAGGAATAATGGCTAAAAACAGCAGTAAATAGTAGATGTTTGACTAACTTTGAGATACAACAATATGGGAAACAAAATATTTTTGTATTCAAATTAACTTCTGTTATGGTTAATAAGATGTGCTTGCCTGCTCTGTTATTTTACTTTATAAATGGTAGTGTATTTAAGCCAGTTCCAAGGTAATCAAAATACTGTCTTATTCACTGTTTGGGGGTGGGGGAATCTATGTCCAATTTTATTTTTAACTTGTGGGAACAATCTGCTGTTTTAAAATGTTACATTTTTTTAATTTCAGGTTTTTTACTTTATGAAATGTTTGACTTATGAATACATTTATCTGAGAATTATTCTGATTTGTGCAGATTACTATAAAGCATAGTAGAAATTTGAACATTGTTATCTAGATTTTATGCAACAGAACCTTAGTGGGAGACTTGGGACTCTGAGGTCAGATCTTTTTTGCTGCCAAAGATTGTTAGAAATTTAAAAGTAGATCTGGCTTTTGTAAACATAATGAAAAAGTGGAATTCAGCGTTTGAATCTAATCTTCCAAAATATCAAGTTACTTTCTTTTTTTCTGTTTTCCATTTTAATTTAAGCATTTGAAGAGCAAAATAATTTTCTTGATTCTTATGTGTTCCCAAATTTTTGAAAATGGAAATATGTTCAAAGAAGATACAAGTGGTTGCATTTGTCTCCTACCACCCCCACCCCCACTACAATTTGTCGTAATGCTCATTATTTTGAAGCAAGCCCAGATAATCTTGTTGGTGGTCTATTTAAATTAAACATTTTTATAAATACAGGAAAGATAATGGTGAATGGAGACATTATCAAGCATATCATCATAGTTTTTGTGTGTTTGAGTGCTTAAGGGAAACAGGACAATTGGCTGTTTTGTCATGAAACTTGTTAAAGACCTTTCAGATCATTTGTTTGCTGAGACTCATGCTTTCATTTCCATTAAGAGGAGAGATATTTAATAATGAAATTCAGATATTCCAAATGTAACGGTTTTAATAAGCATTGATTTCATGTAACAAGGAAACATCTGGAGAATTTAATCTGAGTGATTGCATAACTAAAGCATGAATCAAGTAGTATGTTATGCTTCCTTGCATAAAAAAGACATGATTAGAGAATGAAACCTAAAATTTTAATTGTGTATTATATGTACACATTTCATCAAGCTTTTGTTGAATTAAACTGAATTTACCGTGAATTTTTGTATTTTATGCCCATTCAGAATCCGCGAAAACTATTTCAGGGGCTCTTGAGTGGCTCAGTTGTTAAGCACCTGCCTTCGGCTCAGGTCATGATCCTGGGGTCCTGGGATCGAGTCCCACATGGGGCTCCCTGCTTGGCAGGACGCCTGCTTCTCCCTCTCTCACTCCCCTTGCTTCTGTTCCCTCTCTAGTTGTGTTTCTCTCTGTCAAATAAATAAAATCATAAATAAATGAAATAATAAATAAATAAATAAACAAACAAATAAATAAATAATAAATAACAGAGTATTTCAGTACAACTAATTGGGAATCATTTAGTTTAAGCAAGGTATTGTCCTTTCAGGTTACATGTTTCCTTTCAAGCAGGGCTGGTTGATCTACAGTTTGCTGGCAGCTGGGAACTACATGAACTAGTCATGTTACCATGTTCTTCTCCCCATCTTGTAACCAAAGGCAATATGTTTTTCTCCACTACAAGCAGAGGGATATTTCCCCTCCTCCATGCTGTCACTGTGCTTCCATTCGAGCACACACCACAATATATTGTGATAATATTGTCTTTATCGTGTGTATTCTGCCCCCTCATCTGAACGCTTCTTGATGGCTGGAAGTCTGGGAAGATGTGATATTTGTAAAGATAGCCTGGCATCTGGCTGCTTTCTATCATTTAAATGATGAGTCTCAACATTGGTGGCTTCATGTAAAGTGAATACACTGTGAACATAGGTTGCTCAATGACTATTTAAAAAGGACACCCACGTAGCCACCCCCCTAGATCAAATAATAGACCCTTGTTAGCATCTAGAAGGTTCCCTCAGGTCTTCTCCCTGTCATTCCCATTCTAACCAAAGGTACACACTGTCAATCTCCATCGTGAGGAGTAGCTTTGCCTCTCTTTGAACTTGTTATAAATGGGATCATCGAAAAGGTATCATTTTGTAACAGCTTCTTTCCCTTGTCATTCTGTTCATGAGATGTTTTTCTCTGTAGCACCAGGGCACCCATTTTTATTGTTACACAGTATTCTACCCATGACTATCATGAACTTTCTGTATCTATTTTTAGTTTATGGAAAATGGACAGATTTAGTTTTAAGCTATTAGGAATAACGCTACTATGAAAATTCTTATGGATAGTGGCTTTACACTGCCTTCCCTTGATAACTGATGATGACAGAACATTTAATAAGTTCAGTGACTATTTGAATATCATCTTTCATGAAGTATATTTAAACATTTCTGGTATGTTTTTAAAAAATCATGTTAGATTTTTCTTGAAAATTTCTAATAATTCTTTATACATCCTAGATATGAATCCTCAGTAGGTATACCTATGGCCAAGATCTCCCATACAGTTGTTTGCATTTTCATTCTGGTAACAATGTCTTCTCATGAATAGAAATTCTTAGTTTTAATAAAGTTCAGTGTATAAACATTCACTTTAAATCTTGCTATCCTGTTTGCTTTCTACTAGGTAATGAGAGCTTTTTCTTAGTTAATTATATTTTTTGTCTTACAATTTGAAGTCAGTTCTCTAATGGAAGTGATCTTTTTATATGGTGTGATGTAGCAGTTAGTTCCATAGGAATATATGGTTGACTAGCACCTTTTGTTGAAAAAAGGAAGAATAATTTCTCATACTGAACTGTCATAAATCAGGTACCATTGAGGTGTGGGTCTGTATTTGGATGTGGGTCTGTATTGTATCTTGCATTGTCTATTTGTCTCTCCTTGTGCCAAAACTCCATTGTTTTAATTATTGTGGCTTTATATTGTTTTCATATCCAGTTGTATAATTCCTCTTTGTTCTTCTTTAACATTTTCTTGGCATTTTTCACTATTGACAGTTAGAAATGAATGTTAGAATCAACTTGCCAGTTTCCACAAAATCAACCTTCTCAGGTTTTGAGTGGGATTACATTGAATCTATAGGTCAATTTGGGTAAAAGTGTCACTTTGCAATCTTAAGCTTTCCAATCTGTAATCATGATATAGCCCTTCATTTATTTATTCTTTAGTTTCTTTCAATAATGTATTGTAGTTATAGAACATATGTTTACCTATCTTCTGTGATATCTCTAGCCATTTTGATATATTTAATGCAATTATAAAATGGCATAGTTTTAAAAAACTTTTATATTTGATATGTATTTGTTTCTTGAACATAGAAATAACATGATTGTGTATATTGACTTCATATCAATTTTACGTTGCTAATTTTGCTTACTAGTTCTAATAGTTGATGAATTGATTTGAATTTTTTCTTCTACAGCCATGTTACAATATAATTTTATTTCTTCCTTTCTATTCCTGTTTAATTTTCTTTTCACTTGCTATATAATACTGAGCAGTAGTAATACCAGATACCCCTTCCTTGTTTTTCATTGGGGAGGGAAGCCTTCAATAATACACTATTAAGGATTATTGCTTTAGGTTTTCTGGAGATAACTATTATCATATGACATATTTTCCTTTTTGGATTTGGTTTGCTAGGTTTTTAAATCATAAACCTCTGTTGAATTTTTATCAACTGCTTTTAATTGAATTAATTAAATTTTATTTAATTGAAATTCTTCTCCATTTTATTAGTATGGTTTATTAAATAAATTGCAATAGTTGATAAGCAGATGCTACACCGAAGTTATGTTCCTGGAATATATTCAACTTCTTTATGATATATGAATATTTTTTTAAAGATTTTATTTATTTATTTGACAGAGAGAAAGATCACATGTAGGCAGAGAGGCAGGCAGAGAGAGAGGAGGAAGCAGGCTCCCTGCTGAGCAGAGAGCCTGATGCTGGGCAGAGGCTTAACCCACTGAGCCACCCAGGCACCCCATATATTAATCTTTTTAATCACTAGGATTTTCTTGCTTATGGTTCTGTTCATGTTTTTACATTTATGTTAGTAGGAGATATTTGTCATAAAGTTCTTGTCAGGTCTTGGTATAATAGTTGTTTTGATTTCATAAAATTAGTTGGGGTGTTTTCCCTCATTGTCTTTTACCTAGAAGTGTAAAAAATTGGTATCATTTCAGATATGAAAATATTATCTTTATAAATTCTTTATAAATAATCTTTGCTGGATTCTGGAGAAACTTTTCTCTTAAATAATCTTCATTCATTTCCTCTTTCATTAAACCACAAATATTTACTTAATGTTTACTTTAACTCACACACTGACCTCACCCCTGGGGTGGAATGATGAGTAAAAACAAACATGGTCCTTACTCATTCTGAGCTTACAGTTTAGTCGCTGGGAAATACAGAGAGTAATCAAATAATTTTAAAATATGGACCAAACTCTGTTAAACATTTATGAAGAAAGGGTACCAATTTAGAATTCACAGTAGGTGGAAGCTTATAGAGGCTTCCTAAGAAAGCTAATAGTCAGAAATTGATCAATTAATTCACCTTCTCTTATTTGGACTCACACTAATTCATATGGTTAGAAGAGAATAACCGTTGGTCCTGTGTGATTTATTTTCCATGTTTTGTAGCAGATTTCCCAAAGTAAAGGAGTTTGGTAATCCAGAAGCAAATTCATGTCCTTCACTATAACTGAATATCTGGCACAAAAACTGCATATCTAAGTCAAGAAAAGAAAACATTGATAATAAATGGGCTTCGCTGGGCTTTTAATAGCAATGACTAAAATAAATGTTGCCTTTCTCTAAATTCAGTGTAGTCATTTTTCTTACCATCTTTCTGTTTTCAAATATCAATGTTTACATTTTCTAGGTAGTTGTATTTTATGTACTTGTTGCTGTCTTAAGTTTTCTAATATGATACTTATATTTTATATTAACTGCAGTTACATTGGGAGTTAGCTAATGCAACACAAAGCCATGCCAAACAGGCAACAAGATAATATGCACAATTTGTTGCAAAAAGTCTTTTTTTTTTTTAATATTTATTTATTTATTTTAAAGCGAAAATGGCAGAGAAGGGGAAGAGGGAGAATCCTGAAGCAGACTCCCCACTAAGCACAGAACCCATTTTGGGGCTCAATCCCAGGACCTGAGATCATGACATAGCAGAAATCAAGAATCAGCTGCTTAAAGTGACTTAAGTCACTCAGGCACCCCACAAAGTTCTTTTCTCTTTCTTTCTTTCTTTTTTTATAATATCAATATATGTTTATTTTAGGAAATGCAGATGAACTAAAAGGAATTACCCTTTATTCCATCACCCAGAGACCACTTACAGTGTTTTGCTAATATTTACCCTTTTTATGCACAATTTACTTTTTTTACATTTTAATTTTTTTAACTCCCACTTTATTTTTTTAATTTTTGATTTTTTTAAACTGTATTAGTCACCATAGAGTACATCATTAGTTTTTGAGCGAAGTTCATTTAAAAATTGTTTCTTTGTGAAAATATCAGTAGTATTTAATTAGTAAGTTAAGCAAATTATTTTAAAAAATTAAAATACTCAATATATCATTTTGAGTAAAGGGTATAAATATCATCTAATGTAATTTTAAGTAAAAATAAAATAAAATATCTAAAAATAATTTCAAAATTCCCTTAAGAGACTACTGCCAAAGAGTTGCAAGATTTACATTCTTCTTTTTGGAACATAAATGAATTTGGAGGTTTTGCTAAATACACTGTCAAGTTTCACTTTAAACTAGTAACTTGTAAAATTGTGATATCAGAGCCCATTCTAAATATCACAGGAATTGCTTTGGAAGTTTTCCAACAACAATGCAATTTTTTTTATTGTTTAAAACAGAAATTTTACAGATGCAAATGGATTAATGATTGACCTATCAAATTGATATTTTCCTTTGAAATAGGGAATTTTGAAATATTTTAATTACACTCGAAATAGATTTAACTGAAAGAACAGTAGCCAGAAAAATGAAAATATTGACATGTGCACATTGTCCCTCGAATAATACAGAAGAGCCAGACTAAAGTGGTATTGTAAATATTTGGAAATTTTTCCTGTTACACCAGAAACTGTGCAATTACAATTAATAAAAATTCTTTATAATAATAAAAATTGTAACATATTTTTCTTTTTTAAAAAAAGATTTTATTTATCTGACAGAGAGAAACACAGCCAGAGACGGAACACAAGCAGAGGGAGAAGCAGGCTTCCCACCCAGTAGGCAGCCCAATATGGGGCTCGATCCCGGGACTTTGGGTTCATGACCTGAGCTGATGGCAGAGGCTTAAAGACTGAGCCACCCAGGTGCCCCTGGAACAGATTTTTCTGAGAAATTTGTCAATGATATATATACTCGCTCTCACATATCTACATCTGCACTGAGAAAAGGAGAAAATAGGCATAGAAAGATAAATATAATCACATATACTACTTGGGTTATGGTGAAAAGTAAAAAGACTCAAATATGTGAAATGCTTAAGAAGTTTGATAATTTCCCTCACTCTGTCTCTGGATTTCACTGTAGATGCCAAGCTCTTCAGTTTATCATCATTTGATTTGCAGAAATTATTCTTATATAAAAAATGATAAATATTACAAAATATATTAGTTGATAAGCACTGAAAATACTTATCCTCAAATTCATTTCAGTTGATAAAACCAGAAAACTTTAAGATTTTAATGCCACTTTATGTATTCAAAATAAGCACTACTAAACAAAGTGCTGATTGCTTGAACAGCTGTCCTCATCTGTTGTAATTTGCATTGAAAAATGGACAAGAAAAAGTCTAAGTTGTAGACAATTTTTGTTTTTCCAAAGGAAAACAATGTCTTGATTTTAATTGTAAAATTTCTTCTTAATAAATATATTTATTAGAATGTCAAAATGTAGAAATGAGCATGCCCATTTTTACATATCGCTACAGAGAAAAATCATATGTGTTGAGTTAAATGTGCTATAGTGAATAACAGCTTCAAATCTTTTGAATTATAGGTAGTCATGTGCTCTTGAGAAACATTTTAGGAAAGTCAATCTGCACACTATTCTTATTTTCTAATTTTAAGTTATTAAAGGCATTGCTTCATGTCAATTTATATTTCCTGATACTATTACCTCTTCAAAGGGCCAACTTATACCAGTGAAAACCCAGAATATTTCTCTCTGGTTGGTTTTTGATTTCCCAAAAATTATCAGAGGAAAAAAATAGACTTTTTCTGAACGTTAACATATTTTGGTGAAAACTTCAGTCTTTTAGCTATTTTAAAGTAATTTGTAAAGAAACTTTTTCTCTGCTGTCAAACCAATATCAGAATTTTAGAGGAATGGCTAATAAATGGAGGCTGTCTGTAGACTATAAAATTGTTTTTTGGATTTCAGTTAGCTTAAATAAAATAAGCAAAGCAATAAAAGTTAATTATGTCCATTTGTGGCTGTCACCCTGATAACACATCCTGTTAGCTGGGTTTGTGCTGCCTTTCTTCCTTTTTGGATTGGCCTCATAATGTTCTTCCTGTAGACTAATGGCATGGATACCTGTCCATTGAGCTAAGCTTCAAAAAGACCAGCCAGTTTTACCTTATGTCAACACATGCAATTTAAACAAGACAATGTAATATGTCATACATTTGATTCCTTGAATAGAATATATCTTTAGTGCCATGGACTCTACATTTTAAAATCAATGAAGCTACACCATAAAATTGATTTACTGTAATCCTATGATTGGCATTTGGATTGATATTTACCGTTTCTGGTTTCTTCACTTTCTATCACTTAACTTTCCAATTATCCTGACTTTAACTGGTCAGTTTTAATATTTTATTTCTTAAATATTGACGCTTTTGTGTGAGTTTAGAATAAATTGTGATGGATAGCAACAATAATTGCTAATTTGAGGAAGTATTTTTCATAGCCATATGCTACCTTTCTGTTTTGCTACGTAACAAATTATAGCAAAATTTAGTGGCTTAAAACTGCATTTATTGTCTCACAGTTTCTGAGACTGAAACTGAATTAGTCCTGAAACTAATATTACACTATATGTAAACCAAATAGAATTTAAAGGTGTAGCTTAGCTGGGTCTCTGACAGGGCTGCAATGGAAGTGTCAGCCAGGGCTATAACTATCTTTTGGCTTAACTTGGAGTGGATCTGCGTCAAAGTTTCTTCAAAATACTGTGGGCAGGATTTAATTTTTCATAAGCTGTTAGTTCCTTGCCTCAATTCCTGAGCCTCTCCACAGGAAAGCTTGTGAAGTGGCTCTTGGTTTCGTTAGAGTGACCATCAAGGGGCAGTAGAGAGAGTGCTGCCAAAATGGAAGTCCCACTCTTTTGATAACCTAACTTCAGAAGTGACATTTATCATTTTTGCAATGTTATATTCACTAGAAGCGGGTCACTATGGCCAACCTCAATGAACAGGAAGGAATTACAGAAGGTTGCAACTACTAAAAGATGGGGATAACAGGTGGACATTGTAGAGATGTGCCCACTATACTCTTTTTACAATAATAATATAAAAACTTGATATATACATTGGGAGGAAGCATTCTGAACTGTTTTTTCTTTACCATTTTCTCCGATTTCCTGGGGTTGAAGAAATATTTGAAGCCACAGAACAAAACACAGTTTTGTTGAAGTCATGGCCCTAATCTTGCTTTTTATTGGCATTTATTTTTTATTGTTGAAATGATCATTGTTACTTAACTACTATCTATATTTGAAATTTAAGGATAAGAATTAAAATGAAAAATTATCTGCTGTAATGTTCATATTACTTAGTAACCAATGGTGAATTCCTAAAACAGAATGTCAAGAAGTTGGAACAATTTTTTCACCTGAATCCATGAAATCTACAAGGATATGGCACATTTCAAGTGATGACAGAAAAGAACTAAAAATCATATACTAGTGCAATGGTTCTTCAGGAAATAAAGGGAAATAAAGATATCAGTTGAAGCGAAACTAAAGGACATTGTCATTAAGAGATGTACCCCTAAAGGAAGTTCTTCAAATAGAAATAAAATGATAAAAGAAGGAATCTTGGTACATCAGAATACAAGGACAAACAATCAAATACCACATATATGATTATATATCTTTATTCTCATAAATTTTATAAATCACATTTGATAATTGAAAGAAGAATGACAGAAGTGTCTTATATTAAAGAAAGTGATATTTAAGAATGGAGGAGGTACAAGCACCTAAAAAGAGCTAAGTTATACTCATCTCACTCAAAGTGGTGAAATATTGATTTCAATTGACCCTGATGTCACATTTGTATATTTTAATTCCCAGAGCAACAAGTTTGAAAACTGTACGAAGTGATACACTAAAAAACTCTCTAAATGTATCAAGGAGACGATATCTTTAAAAATGCTCATGTGCTCTGCACGAGAGGAAAAAAAAAAGTGACAAGCAAGAATGAAATAAGGGAAACAGAAAACATGTAGTAATATGGCCCCTATAAGATCTACTTTATCAATAATTACCTTAAGTGTAAATGGCATAAATTCATCAATTAAACGACAGAGATGAGCAGGGTAGATAAACCAAAAGAACAAACAAAACAAACAAAAACTAGAGAGGTAGACAAACCATAAAGAGTCTTAACTGTAGAGAACAAACTTAGGGTGGCTGGAGAGGAGGTAGGCGAAGGATGGGTTAAATAGGTGATGGACATTAAGGAGTGCATTTGTGATGAGCACCAGGTATTGTATGTGAATTATAAATCACTGAATTAGTCCTGAAACTAATATTACACTATATGTAAACCAAATAGAATTTAAATAAAAAGTTGAAACATTAAAAAAGATGAATAAACTATATGCTTTTAACAAGAAACTCATTTCAAGCTCAGTGACATAGAGAAGTTGAAATTTAAAAATATACCATGCAAGCATTTTTTTTATTATGTTCAGGTAGCCACTATATGGTACATCATTAGTTTTTGATGTGGTGTTCAGTGATTCATTAGTTGCATATAATATCCAGTGATCATCACAACACATGCCCTCCCTAGTACCCATCACCCTGTTACCCCTTCCCTCCACTCCCCTGGTTCCACTTCCTGAAACCCAGTTTGTTTCCCAGGGTCCATAGTCTCTCATGGTTCATCTCCCTCTCTGATTTGTTGAAATAAAAGCTATAGTGGCTATATTAATATGAGAGAAGTTACTTAGAGTGAAACAAAACAAAAACACCACCGATCTACAGACAAAGAGGGGCATTTCATGATAAAAGGATCAATTCACAAGGGACACAATCCTAAAGGAGTACACAGCAAAGTAACACAGTTTTTAACTTCATGAAGCAAAACGTAATAGAGCTGAAAGGTGAAATTATAGCTGGGAACTTCAGCAACTTATAAGGTAACTAATGAGTCTAGGAAATACGATAAAAAATGAGTGAAGATAGAGAACTGAATAATACAATCAACCAAAATGATCTAATTGTTGTATATAGAACATTCTATGCCCAAACTGTAGAATAAACATATTTTCAAGTGTCATGGAATATGTGCCAATATCAACTGTGTTCTAGGCCGAAACAACCTTTACTACCTAAATAATGGAAATTATGCAGTGTATGTTTTCTTACTGTAATGGAATCAACCAGAAGTCAACAATAGAAATATTTTAGAAGTAGAAATTAAACAGCACATGTCTAAATAATCCCTGGGTCAATGAGGAATTCTCAAAGGAAATTAAAATTATACATAACTGAATGAAATAAAAGTATAGCATATCAAATATTTAGGAGACAAAGAATATAAAGAATAAAATCTGTAACACTAAATTCTTACATTAGAAATAAGAAAAAGTCTAACAATAAACTCTTACTTCGGGAATTTAAGAAAGGAAGACAAAATATATCAAAATACAGGAGAAGGAAGGAAATAATAAAGGTAAGATTAGAGATCAATGAAGAAAACAGGAAAATAATAGAGAAAATCAATGAAAGCAAAGCTGACTCTTCAAAAAAGAATAATGAATATCTACTGATACTAACAAAAAGAAAAAGAGAGTAGACATAAATCATTGATGATGATATCAGCTTTATAACAGAGAAATCACTACAAACCCTGCAACTACTAAAAGGAAAGCAGGTGAATATTATGAACATGTTTATGATCATAAGTTAACAGTCTAGGAGAAATGGACCAATTCCTTGAAAACATAGCAATCAAAAATCAACCAAGATGAAACAGTAAATTGTCTTACAAACATTTAAAAAACTCACTTTTATGATTAAAAATCTTACAAAAATGAAATTGCCAGACCCATTTGGCTTCACTGGAGGATTCTATCTGTTTTAGTCTATTCAAACAAAGTATCACAAAATGGACAGCTTATAAACAACAGAAATTTATTTCTCACAGTTCTGGAGTCTGGGAAGTCCATGAACAGGGTACCAGTGTGGTCACATTTTGGCAAGGGCCTTCTTCCTGGTTCACAACTTATGCTTTCTCACTGTGTCCTCACATGTGGAAGGGGCATGCAAGCTCTCTGGGGCCTCTTTTATAAAGACTAATCCCATTCATGAGGGCTCTGTCTTCATCACCAAAGGACTTTGCAAAGGCTCCACTTCTTGATCCATCATATCAGGCATTAGGATTTCAACATATGATATTTGGGCAGTGAGGGATGGGGAGGTGATCATAAACATTCAGACTGTAGCACTACTAAATATTTAAAGTATTAACATACTCTTCCTAAAATTAAAGAGGGCACATTTCCCAATTTATGAGGCTGTTATTTACTGGTAAAGATAGTTCTAAAAAAAGAAAACTACAGACCAGTATCTTGCACAATCTTGTGTAAAAATCCTCAACAAAATCTTAGCATAACAAATTTAAAATGTATACAACTAACTATATACACCATGACAAAGTGGAACTTATTTCAGGTAAGCAAGGCTGGTTCAACATTTGAAGATTAGTCAATGTAATCTCACTCAACAAGAAAAAGAATAAGTCATTTAATCACATGAATTGATATAGAAAAAGCATTTGGTACAGTTCAACACTCATTTATGATAAAAACTCTCAACAAGTTAGCAAAGGAGAGGAATACCTCAACTTGTAATAAAGCATCTAGGAAAAAAAATGTGCAGTTATCATCATACTTAATTGGAAAAGACTGCTTTTCCCCTAAGATTGGGAACATGACAAGAATGTCTGTTTTCACCATTCTTATTTAACATTACTAGAAGTACTAGCCACTGCCATAATGCAAGAAAAAGAAATAATGAGCACTTAGATCAAAAAGGAAATTATACAGCTATCTCCATTTATAGATGACATGAATATCTATATAAAAAAAATCCCAAGGACTCTTCCAACAAAATAACACTCCAAGAATTAATGAGTTCAGCAAGGTTGTAGGATATAAGAGCACCATACCCCCCAAAAATAAATTTTATTTCTATACACTAGCATAGAACATAGAAAAGAAAAAAAAAGTGCTGTATATTCACTCCAAGGAAAATGCAACTTAGAAAAACCTGTACAGACCTTATATGCTGATAATTGCAAAATGCTGATGGAAGAATTCAAGGAAGAGCTAATTAGGTCAAGCATACTGTGTTCATGTAAATATACTGTGTCTCCCTAAATTGACATAGAGGTTAAATTTAATTCCTATTGAAACAACAATAATATATGTATGCACAAAGATAAGCTTATTCTAAAATTTATGAGAAATGCACAAACTCTAGAGTAGCTAAGGCAGTCTTGACAAAGAGGAATAAAATGGGAGGAATTGCCACACCAGATAAGAAGTCATACTACATAGCACAGTAATCAAGATACTATGATACTGGGATGCCTTAACAACTGGCTCAGTTGTTAAGCGTCTGCCTTCGGCTCATGTCATGCTCCCAGAGTCCCAGGATAAAGCCCCTCATTGGGGTCCCTGATCTGCAGGAAGCCTGCTTCTCCCTCTCTCCCTCCCCCTGCCTGTGTTCCCTCTCTAGCTATGTTTCTCTCTGTCAAATAAATAAAAATCTTAAAAAAAAAAGATACTGTGATACTTGCAGAAAGGTTATGATAGCACATAGGTTAATGAGAGTGAACAGTTCAGAAACAGACCTAGATAAATATGCTTATGTCATTTTTAACAAAGATACAAAAGAAATTCAGTAAAGGAAGGATAGCCTATCAACAAAAGGTGTTGGAGTAATTGGACCACTATACACAGAAAACAATCATGTCTTAAACTTTATGTGATGTTACAAAAAGACACTCAGATGGGTCATTGACTTAATGATAAAACATTACACAACTTTTGGAAAGAAAATATAGGAGAAAATCTTCAGGATCTAGGTCTAGGTGAGGAATTCTTAGATTGGACACCGAAAGCAAAATCCCTAAATAATGATAAATTGGATAGTTTCTCAAGCAAAGAAACTGTTGCTATGTGAAAGACCATGTTAGGGGAATGGAAAGAAAAGCTGCATATTGAGAGAAAATATTTGCAAACCACAGTTCTGACAAAAGACTGTGAAACCAGACAATAAAAAATAAAAAGTACATTTAGAAAATGGTCAAAGACATGAAAAGTTATTTCACTGAAAGTGATGTATATAGAGTATGTAAACACATGACAAAGGTAATCTTAGCTATCAGGAAAATGCAGATTAGAACCACATGAGCTGTGTACTTATCAGAACATCTGAAATTAAAAAAAATGACAGCACTAAATGCTGGAGAAGATGATTAAGATAGTATAATATTTTTTTCTGGAAAACAGGTTGGCAATTTCGTATAAAACTAAATATGCAATTACTATAGGACCCAATAGTGGAACTCATGGACATTTATTCTAGAGAAGTGAAAACTTATGTTCGTGAAAAACACATATACCAATGTATATAGCGGTTTATTTTTAATAGACAAGATCTGAAAACAGCTCAGATGTCCTTCCCCGGGTTACAGGTTAAAAGACTATATGGTGTATATATAACACTGGATTCTCCTCAGCAATAAAAACAAAAACCAAAAAGTGGACTGTTCATATATGTAGCAAGTTGGATGATCTCCACAGAGTGCTATGCTGAGTGTATGAAAGAGCCAATCCCCAAATATTACACAGGGAATTATTCAATTTCTAAATATTTTAGAAATGAGAAAATTTTTGATGTGGAGAAAATTTAATGGTTTCCAGTGACTAGGGACAGGGCAGAGGAACATAAAGGATATATGCTCTGTCTTGACTGTGATGATAGATACACAAAATTGTATGGAACAAAATAGACAGACCAAGCAATTCCAAGTTAAGTTGGGAAAATCTGATTAAGGTCAGTGAATTGTATTGATTTCAATATCCTGTTTGGGACATTCTACTATAGTTTTGGAAAATGTTAGTATTGGGAGAAATTGGCTAAAGAATACATGGGATATCTTGGTATTCTTTCTCATGTGAATCTACAATTTTCTCAATAATGAATTCAGTTATAAACAAGAAACTTAGATTCCAACAAGTGTTAGTCTTGCTATTAAAGCTTCCCAATGTAATTGTGTGAGGCGGGGGAGATATCAAGAGATTGAGGAGGGAGAGAGAGTGAGAATCAGCTAGTCATGATCAGGAAATAAAATGGTTATTATTAATGAAACAAAAAATGAAAGTGTGGTGTCTGTAAAGTTCTCAGTGGTGATGTTGGAAATCCACATAATAATATTGTGAATGTCTGAAATACTGACACATATGCACATAACCGTACTTAAGACACATTGCCTCCACCTCAGTGTGTTGACCAGTACTGGGTTCATGGTAAGTATTTTAGTAGAATGTTCTAATCCAAAAAAGAATTTAGGAATTAGAGCAATTTTATATTTAAGTTAGCCTTTTATTATTTCTGCAGTATTCATCCTATACATTGTGATATGTTTTGTCACCAAATGTACCTGTGATGCCTCATTACCTTATAGTATCTAAAATCTGTACAGTCTATTATGGTCTTTCTGATGGTTTTTGCAGTGTGCTCCAGCTTTGCCACCTGAGCAATTTGGATGCAAATATATTTAAATTTAAAATTTAATTCAAAATCTCTGTTTTGTGCATTATTGGATTGCCATTTGAGTGATTATATATAAACATATGCATGCATATTTACATACATGAAAAACTATGCTGTATATATTAGAAAGCACTATAAAGAAGAAAGGTATAATTGCATAATCTAGATTAAATCACTCAAAAGTTTACATATTTTTACTACAATCATAATTGCTTTACAATTTAGGTAAGGATATACTTTCTATGCAACTTTTGCTACCTAATATTTTATATTTTCAACATTGAAAATTGTTACTATTTTATATACATTGGTAAGCAAGTATTTTTAAAAATATGCTCTTTTGAGGATAACAAAAAGTACCTGATCACCTTTAACATATTTAAATCTCGCTGCTTCTAGGTACTCACGTACCATGAGGTACTTAATAGTCAAAAGCATAATCATTTGAAAAAGATTGCTGTAGGTTAGGTGAGAAAGAATAGGACAAATTATGGGAAAACTACTGTTTTTAAATATATACTTTTTAATTTTGCTTTTCTTTTGATTTCTCAGGTTTTCTAGCTCCAGAATATAATGATCTAATGTATGGATTCATTACTATTTATTACAGAAATGCTTAGTAAAGATTGATATTTTAATTTAGAGTAGAGATATTTAAAAATAGGAGAGAAAATTCCGTTTACTCAATATTTGAGTGAAAATCTCATTTATCATTGGGATAGTTGAATTCCCCAACTTCTCAAATGTTTTGTGTTACAGAAACCTCAAATGTATTTTGCTAAATTCTTTACCCTTAAGGTTTAGACTCAAGTTTAATTTAAAGGAAATTCCATCCATATGTTTATAATTTAATATGTTAGGCTGGTTTTTTCTTTTCTTTTTTATTTTTGGTGTCCAAGAATTCTCTTGAGCTACTTCTTTCAGGAATCTTTTGGCAAGATTAGACTAAGTCACAAACCGAAAATTTAAGTTTGGAATTCAACATACATCCGTAATGTGTAGGTTCTGAACAATACCAAGATGTTTTCTCATTCTGATTCTAAATGTCAAAAATACAGAGTTGAAAATTACTCTGTGTCACTAAAATGACATTAAAGGACATTGTAAACAATTCTGTTTAATGTTAACTCACAATCAATAAATTTTCTTATTCTTAAATTGTACTTTATTTTGGAAAAGCATTAATATTCTTAACCTTTAAAATTTATTTATCTTACCATTTACTATATAACAAGAGTGAATATTCAAATGAACTATTTTAACTGTATATCCTCATATACTCAACCATATCTGTCTAACAGTTTCTAAATGTCTAGTCTTTAAATATAGGCAGTGCTTTTTTTTCTGTTGTAGCATAAACCATGCATAGTAAACATGCATGATTTGGATGTAGAAACATAATCTTCGTATATGCTAGTGATTATTTATGGTTTGCAGTCTATGGTCTGAGAACTTGATATCTATGTAGACACTCTATTTTTTTAATCTAAAAAAGACTTTATAAGCATGTGACATGAACCTTCGAAACAATAATGAAACAGAAGTTTTGTATTTAAAATATATTGGAAATAACTATGATTTTGTCTCAAGTCTTCATTTGCTGCATATAATTATAGTGGATTAAATAGAAAAGTGAATGGACATGGAGGAATTATTTTCTGCAAGTACTGATGACTTTCTTAAATACACACAAAAGTTTTTCTTGGTCTGCTAAATAATAATATTAAAATCATATGCAATCCAATTAAAATATATGTGTGTACTGTGTGCATATATATTTATGTGTGTGTGTGTATACATACACATGTGTGTGTGGTATATACTTTTTGAGATGACTTGGGAAGGTACCTTAAGGGTACTGAGCCTTTTTTTTTTTAATTTCCCTCTTTTGAACAAGGACTTTAATATTTGTTCATAGAGGAAAGCTGGACTTCAAGAGAGTATCTTGTTCTGAGACTAAGAATGTTAGAAGCAACATGGAGTGTTGGTACCACTATTTTCTTCTACTTCCAGTCCTTCTGGCCTTTGGATTTTTCTTTTATAAGAAACACAAGAAGGTGGTATTGGCTCTAAATTCTGTCAGCCTCTGGATGGTTTGCAGGGTGGGAACTGAATTCTTCTCCTTGACCTTCACTCTCCATAAATCCAGGGGCATTGAGATCACGCACTTTGCTGTATTTCTGTCAGGATACTGATGTTTATCCTGAACATTTGTAAAAGAAACAAATCGGTAGAGTGGCAATAGCTCTGAATTTGAGATGAAACATCTCATTCCAGTCTTGTCTCTGCCGCTTATTAGTCACATATTCTGACCTTGGTCCAGGCACCCATACCTACCTAATAGAATTTCTATAAGCATCATGCAAAATGAACACTAAAAGTGTTTTAAAAGTAGATACATTATATACATGTAGAGTTACTACATCTGGAGGTTGCACTTATATTATACCGGTGCCATTTTATCCTCTTCGTCTGAAGCTTCAGTGCCTCTTAAAATTTGAATATTCAGAACAGGGGAACATATCTGAATTCAAAGATCAGAGGGAAGACATTCCACCCACAGGATCCTAAGGCAGGAATGAACATGGCCTCTTCAAAGAACAGGAGGAATGCCAGCATGACTGAAGGAAAAAGGGAAGGTGGAAAAGGATGAAAGATAGGAATCAAGACCAGGGAGTAAGTTTGGTGGCATATCATGTGGAACAGACTGAGATTAGTGTTTTCATTTTATTCTAATTATAATAGAGGTGTTAGCAAGCTGCAATGAGGGAGTTATGTAATTTTATTAAATTTCAAAAAAATTTTGACTGCTGCATACCAACTAGACAGAAATATTAGTAGGCATATCAGGAGTAGTAATGCTGGAAGGGTGATGGTGATTTCCACAGGATAGAGACAGTGAAGGTGGAAAGAAATACATGGATCTAGGAAGTCATTTGAAGAAATGAGGTAATAGAACTTGGTGACAAAATGTGGGTCATAGAAGAACTAGGTTTTTGACTTGAGCTGTTAGACAGATGGTGGTACCATTTGCTGAGATGTTAACAATGGAAAAAAAAAAACAAATCTGCAGCAGGCTAGGGATCAGGAGTTCAAGTTTTTATGTTAGGTTGACATGGAGATCTCTTAGGATGTACAAATGGAAGTATGGAGTCACTGTGGGTCTGATGCTCAGGAGAGGTTAAGGGGCTGTAGATAAGAACTTGGCATTCAATAGCAAAGACGTTCTATTTCATCTTAGCAAGCTTTGGACTCTCCAGTATTTAGAGAGAAGCAACATGGAGAAACAAAGGAGGCCAAGAAGGAGGAGATAACCGAATAATGAGAAGCATGTGGTGATAAGGAAAAAATGTGACAAATGTGTTTAAAGAGCAAGGAGTTTTAATTTGTTGTGAGCATTGTTGAGGTCATATTAGGCAAGGGTAAAAAAGTGAATATCCAATTTGGCACTCTTAAGGTCATCTGTGATCTTGACAAGTGGGAATTCTGTGGAATGGAGGGTACAGATTTCCAGTTAAAATGGGTAGATGAAAGAATGAGATGTGAGGAAATAAAAGCAATGAAAATAAAAACAGATGAGATAAACTGTCTCTGTTGTCATAGGAGCAGAGAAATGGGGCATTACTTCATGGAGAAGGCGGTGATGCTTCAGTCACTTGCTGAGGGCACACTGAGGGAAATCACCCCTACAGGGAAAATTCATGAGACGCCCTTGAAACAACCATGACAAAGTTATTAACATCCCCATTTTATAGATGAAGAAACTTTCCCATAAATTAAGTTTCTAAGGTCACAAGATGGTAAACCATAAAGGAAGAAATAGGCAAATTATGGAAAGAATTTGAAGTCATATTTATGTGGTTTCAAAACCCAGTCTCTTTTTCACTATATCACTGGTGTAGGCTGAACAGTGCCCCTTGACACCCAGAGATGTCCACATCTTATTATCTGGAACTGGTAATATGTTACCTCATATGGTAAAAGAGATTTTACAGGTGTAGTTAAATTAAGCATTTTGACATGGGGAGATTATCCTGGATTATGTGGATGGGCTCAATATAATTGTAAACGTCCATATAGTAAAAGAAAAGAAAATCAGCATTGGCTGTAGGGGATATGATGATGGGAACAAAGAGCTGGAGTGGTCTGATGAAGGAACCATGAGACAAGAAATGTAAGGGACTTCTAGGAGCTGAAAAGGGCCAGGAAATGCTCCTCCCCTTCGTCTTTAGAAGAAACCAGCCCTGCCCCGCACTTTGATTTTAGCCCAGTGAGATTTATTTTGGGCATCTGAACCTCAGAAGTGTAAGATAATAAATTTGTGTTGCTTTATGCCATTGAGTTTGTGGTAATTTGCTACAACTATAGGAAACTAACCTACCACCTTTTCTATGCTAGTTAACTATTTGCAGAATTGTCTATGGCTCCTTAGCGCATGTTATATGTGTTTTATTATGGTGCTGTCTAATGATTAAACTGAATAAACAAATGCTAACTTCTATATTTAAAATGTTGCTTTACTTGACCATTAAGACAAGGATGACAGGGAACCTGGGTGGCTCAGTTGGTTACTCGGCTGCCTTCAGCTTGAGTCCTGGGATCCAGCCCTGCGTCACTCCTCATCACCTCTCCCCACCCGCTCTTGCACTTTCTCTCTCTCAAATAAATAAATAAAATCTTAAAAAAAAAAAGACAAGGATGACAATCTTACACAACTTCTTGTGGGGCATATTTGAAACTTCTGAATATTACTCTAGCAAATACTTTCGATGCTACGTCCTCAGTAGCCCTTGATAGGGAGTAGCTATAAATCTGAGGGCTTCCAAATTGCTTCTTCAACTCTGGAGTCTGAGTTTCTAAAATTAGTCTTATCCAGAAAAAAATTTTTTTTTACCTTGCCCCATTCTTCTAGATGTTCTCTACAACTTTTGATGAATCAGTAATCTTGTGATTTGGGGGAGTTGAGCTTTTTAAAGATTTATTTGATCTGATTTATAATTCAAAGGATGAATTTTAATCTCTGCCACCAATATGGTCATAGCTCTTTATGCTGAAAATTAAATTCCAAATGATACTTAAGAAATAAAGCTTAATATATACTATATTGCATGATTTTGTTTAATATTGCTTTGTTTTAGTAAGAAGTAGAATGAATGAAGCTGAGTATTTGGAAATATTTTGCATAAGTATGGCTCACAAAAGTCTATATACATTATAACATTTCTGCTTCTGATTCCAGTTTTTTCTCTTAGCTTTTTGATGTGGGATGCATTTTAGCCAATTGGATTATTAATGTAAAGAATGTACAATGGGGAAATGAAACAGAATTTAAGAATAGTTTTTTTTATTAAAAAAATTTTAACTGCATTTCAAAAGTAAACATGACAATCAGTTGGACTGTGTTTTCCAAACTTTATTATTAAGCCTGTGAAAACTTTCCAGTCAGCTAACACAAAGGGGTTGGCAACTATGCACATTCCCTCAAATGGGTGTGAGAAAATATTACTGAATCATATTGACAGGAAAGGGCTTTCTCTTGTTCAGTGCAAAGTGTAACCAGATCTATGAAGAATTTCTGACTTAGCCTCATACATTCCTTAGGAGCAAGTGTGAATAGGGTAAGTGATGTTGGAATTTTGCTTAGGAAATGCATAAGAAAACTGGAATAGTTGGTGGTTTCAAATCCTGAAATGGACATAAATATTGGGAAATGTTGATGGATCCAATATTAAAGAAAATCTGTAATTTTAACAAATAATTTTTAAATAATAAAAGAAAGCATAACCCCCCTCTTTTAGCACTACCTGGTTTGTTATGGAATTGTGATAGGAATTATTTTATAAAGTAATTCACTTCCACATTATAATTTAATAATAATCATGATTTTGTTATTGGCTATTTGCTCTCTGGGATTTTATTTTTATTTTTTACTAATATTTATGGGCAAAGTTACATTTTCCTCTACCTTCTTTAATTTTTGTGAAATTTTACAAAATGATATTTACATAGTGATGTGTATTCCAGATTCAGGGTCACCTGTCCAACTTTGGAAGGTGGTAGGATCTTCGACATGACCACATTTTTTCAGTCTCTTTCCAATAAAACGTGTGCTCTGACTGTTGGCCACCTGGAAATAGTAGCAAGATTATTCTTATATGAAAATCAGATTCAACAGGGCTTTACAATTCTACAGCTAATACTAATTTTATTCTTGGCATAGTTCTCAACAGGTATTTTGGTTTATTTATTTGGCGCTGTTAACTTGGATTAGATTGCATGAGAAAATTGGGATCATTTGTGATTTTGTTCATTGAAACCTTGAAATTGAAGCAGAAACATTAGGACATGCCAAGGAATTTAACAAGTGTCAGGCTTTCATGCAAATAGGTAATAAGTAACATGGCTTTTATATATATTGTTAGAAGAATATATTTGTTTATAATTAAGTTATAAACTCAAATCTTAGATAAAATATCTTTATGTCACAATATTTGTGCACTGGTGAGACATTTCAGGCCTATTTTAAAACAGAACTTGCTTAAACCTGATTGGTACCCTAAGTTCTACATAGGAGTAGTTAAATTATGTTGTATCCTCCAAGAAATTTGAAATGATCTGAACCTAAATTGGTAATTGGCAGGCAAAGCATTACAAGAGCTTCAAGATGATCAGCCTGCCAGAAAACAGAAAATTTCATTTTCCAAGCTTCTTTACAAATGACACATTGGCATTTTATAAAATGGAAATTGATTGTGGATTTTGGATCTTTCTTTATTCCTCTCCATATTCTGAAGAAGTAAATCTGATCACTTTCTATGTCTGATCTATAAGGTTTTTATTTTAAATGTAGTTTTTTATGGGCTTTGTTTGTTTATGTTTTTGTTTTCTTCTTTAAGCAGAGAAGACATTGCTATTGTCCAGGAATGGTAATAATATCAAGATATGATGTGGAGAGATGATTCTGAAATAGATTTTTTTAAAGAAATGGAGTTACTTTTTTTTTTTATCATTGAGCATTATCTAAAAAAATATATTATTTTTCTCAAATAACTTTTTACTGAAAACCTAGACTAACAAAAAGGCATCACACATGGCTTCAACAACACTGGGGAAGAGTAAGAGGTTAAATACTTAGGATGTAGGGAAGAGTCTGCCAAGAAAAGGGTAGGGCTTATCACATGAATTCCATGCAAATTGTTTAAAATAAGGTTAATGTCGAATTGATCAGATAATGCAATTTATAATTTGATAATGACTGTTAGGAAGCTTCAATATATGTGTTTTAAAGTGTTTTCATTGATGCTCTTACTACAAGATTTTTTGGGGAAAAAAATATCCAAGCTTTAAATAACATACAAATTTATTTGATATTATTTAGTTGCCTTTTGTGCAAGTATTTCCTGCCTCTGTGTGGTTCCAAAATCTCATATTCACAACAAATATAGACTATAGTTACCTGCATAATTTGCCACAGCGTATGGATTTTTAGAACATGATACTTAATCATGGGCAGAAGCTGAGCTTGCCTGTAGTGACGTGATCTCGCCATTCTCTGTGATTGTTTACTTCCCTTCCTGTTAAAAGTGGAGGCTCATATTTCATATTTAGTGTTCTCTTGCAAAACTTCCCTAAAATGTTTTTTTCTGCTTTAAACCCTTACAGTGTACACATTTTTATTATACTAATCACATGCGTATGTTTGACGGGCCACACTTTACAGTATGGTCTTTTACTTTCCTGAGTAAAACTGATTTTTCTTTTTTGCTTTATATCAGAATGTATGGCATCATATCTAAAGTAAAAACTGTTTCTCAGCATTATGTTTTAAATCTGTATTAATCTATTTATTCTTTGCTTATGGCTTTTATTAACATTATTGTGTATGCATTAGCGGTCCTGTGCTTCTTAGGGGAAAAAAAAATCCAAGAAGGGTTTCATTTAGAATTCATTTCCTATAGGTTAATGGAAAGCAATCAGTACAAACAATAAAACAAAAATCCCTTTGGACCCTGTTGGATTCTTCCCTGATAGTATAACTTCTGCCAAAAATGCTTTTATTTCTGGCCCACCTCATTCTTCAGATAATACATAAGACATCTGTCACTTTGGAGAGACTTCTTTGAGTATAAGGTATGTGTTGAATCAAAATACACTGTTTCTTTCAAAGAGTGTTAAAATTTGTGATTCTTAGCTTGATTTATTGCTTTTGGTTATTAGCAAGGTCCCAGGATGGCAGAATCCATGCATATTTTGTTCATTGTCACAGAGGAAGCCTAGTGTAAACTTTCTGCTCAGATGTCAGGGCTATAAGGAATGGAGGAGAGTCAAGCATAGGTCTCACTGATACCTGAAGGTTGAGAAACCAAGGGGAGGGGAGCACATGGAGAGAGGAGAGAGACTCTTGTATAGCAATCTGATTGCTCAAGGGAGAAAGTTGAGGGGAAGTTTGTGCAGGGAATGGACACATTAGGGTGACCTCAGCATGGGACGCAGAAGCAGGATGACAGAGACAAGGTTGCAGGGATTTACGAGCCCCAAGCTTGCAGTTCCTTTAAGCTCTGATGAAATGAAATTCACTCAAAGCACAATATCAGGATCACTTGACTAGTTGTGGTGTGATTTAGTGGGAGATATTGGAGCATAAACATATTCCAAATGGAAATCTGCCAAATATATTTCTGAAATAACCTACAAGATGATCTTACTATTGTGAACATAGATATTTTGACATTGTAGGCAATGGCTCTGGATTCAAATTTCTTAATTCCTAAACTGGGTTGGCCCCTTCCAAGTGTATGACTTGAGTTGGTTACATTAGATACCTAAGCCCTGGTTTCCTCATCTCTAGGATGGAGATAATAGTAGCACTGAATATTTCACTGAATAATATGAATATGATATAGGAATTGATTATGCCTTTATTACCTGAATTTAGGAGCTTTTTGGTAAATCTCATTTATTTGTTGCTATCCTTGTTTTTAAAGTATAACCTCTCTTTCTAAAGAGAGAAAAGAAACTGAAAAAAAAAAAGGATACAGCAGTCCAAAGTGACATATGAATGACTTGCCTAAGAAACAGCCTGGACCAGCCAGTCTGTGGCATTTTTCCAATTAATGGTCACAAGAACTAATTGAAATACAATAATTTTTCTGTCTGCCCTTACAGATAAGGATAATAAGTCAAAGGCAATTTATATAATTTGTCCAAGAGTAACTATGTGGGAAGTGACAGAATCAGAGCTTGAATCAATATAATCTGGAACTCAAGCCTTTTACATTAAACTTCTCTTTAGTGAAATATAATGTGTAATAGTGTTATTTATACAGAGTAGGTCCATCATATGTCATTATTTAGCTATTTACTGCATTAAAAATACTTGTAGTCATCAGGGTAGCCTGATTGTATGAACATTTTTTTAAAAGATTTTATTTATTTATTCGACAGGGAGGAACACAGCTAGAGAGGGAAAACAAGCAGGGGGAGTGAGAGAGGGAGAAGCAGGCTTCCTGCTAAGCAGGGAGCCTGATGTGGGGCTCGATACCCAGTCTCCGGGATCATGACCTGAGCCGAAAGCAGTTGCTTAACCAACTGAGCCACCCAGGCGCCCCTGTATGAACATTTTAACAGCTTTATTGAGGTGTAGTAGACACAAAATACTGCACATATTTAACATATATAATTTGATGAGTTAAGACATAGACATACACCTGTGATCCCATTTCCATAATCAAAGTTATAAACATATATACCACCTTCAAGAGTTTCCTTGTGCACCTTCCCACCTTTTTATGGTAAGGACAGTGTAGAATTTAGTTTAAGAAACTGAAGAGTCAATAGCATTAAAATATTTTCTCGTGCATCAAAAGCTCTGTGCTACAACCACTGACAAATAGTTCCACAGTCATTGAAATAAAGCATCAGGAACTTGCACATGTGTATAGGGAAAATGAGTGCTTTCATAGATATACATAAGGACTCCATATGCCCATTTACACTTGCTTGAGAAACACTTTAGAACAGGAGAAACTATTCAAGGACTGGGTGATTAAACCCAACGCAATTTTGTTTGGTCAGATGTGAAAAAATACATAGTTAATTGGCAGGCAAGGGGTCCATGTACCAGAATCCAATGATAGAGTCTTCAAAACAATAGTGAATAAAAGTAAGAGACATTTTTAAGGACATTAAAATTTTATGGTGCTGATTTATTTTGAAAAATGGCAAGGATAAATTTAAATTTAATATGCTAAAATAAGTTTTCTGTTTTTATTTTGGAATTCCAGCCAAAGGAAATATCAGAAATATCAGTAAATAGTGAATAATGAATACACACACACACACACACAAATATATGTATTAGATATGATATGTGGTATGCTTCTGAGAGTTCCTTATTTTCATTTTTAATATTGGTCTCAGTTTACTAATGGTCAAAGAAATTTGGTCAGCTATATTATTGTCGCCCTCTGAATTGCAGTAAGGGTAGGGAACAGTCGCTCCAAATCAGCACTAATTCAAATGTGCTTAGACATGTACCAAGGCTAACGAAAATAATTACAACCATGAATCTATATTATTCTAAGTGTTATAATAAGGAGTGAATTGTTAAAAAAAACAGAACAGTTGTTAAAATGTTTTTTTTTCTTATAACTTGAGAGTGATATACATTTAATATTTTTTTCAATAAAGACTTCTTTTGTAAGTTAGCATATAAAGACTTATTTGGGGGGTGCCTGGGTAGCTCGGGCAGTTGGCTTGAGGAATCTCTCTCTCCTTCTTCCTCTGACCTTACCCCTGCTCATGTTCTCTTTCTCTCTAAAATAAATAATCTTAAAAAAAAAAACAAAAAAACTTATTTTCAAAGTTGTTAGTATAATGAAACCCTTTCAGTTGTGGGTAGGTTTGTAAGGAAACAACTTATGATCTGTAACTATATAAAAGCAAATAAAAAGTGAGAAGAATTAATGTCATGTACATTAAATGTTATTTATACCAATAGATCTTATTTGATAGTAAAAATTGGTACTCTTATATAACCACAGAACTTCTTTAATTTGTAGATTAACCTGCATGTTTTAAGTGTTTAGTTTAAAGGAAAGGTTCCACTTGCTGTCATCAATATAGCTATATTGCCATATTGAATAAAGTAATGGATATATATATTGATAAGTAGGTCTGCTTTTACCAGTTAATTTGTCTTTGTTTTATATGGAAAGTGGCCTGTAATTCCTTTATAAAGCTTTGAAATTAATAAGACTCCTCAGTGTTACCTATGGCTGGAAGTCTCTTCATTTCTAGGAGACAATTTATCACTTCCTGAGCAGTGCTCCTTACAATACCTCCTACATACCCTAGCAACCTAGCTCTGACTTGACACATTATATGTACTAAAGGAAGATTGATGGAATAAATAAATATATTTTACAGTGTGAATATTTATTTATAATTTTTATATGCCTGTCTCATCTACTGAATTATAAAATCTTTAAAACAAACACTACGTCTTACTCATAATTTTTTTTTAATTTATCATAATGTTAACCATGGGGTGAAAATAATTCATGTATCAGTATGATGTCATTTTGACTACAAGTGACAGAAAATTCAACAATCACAACTTAAATAAAGTTAGGTAATCATTCTCACATGGCAAGAAAACCAGAGGTACACATTCTAGATTTCACGCCACAGCTCAATCATTAAATCAAGCTTTTTCTCTTTCTGTTCCACCATTTTAAATATTATAAGGTGGCTGTTACATTTGCCTTCTTCCAGAATCATGTCTTGGTTTAGGCAGGAAGAAGCAGAAGGAAAGATTTTCTCATCTTGTTGTTATTTTCCATGTTTTTTGGATGGGAAACTTTCCCAGCAGATTTCCCCTGAAATCTCAGCCAGAACCAGTTCCTATGCTGACTCAAGACTAGTGAATGATAAGCAAAATGGAGGCCATCATGAAAGAGTTAGACCAATTAGAATTTAGCCACTGGGATTAGAATAGGTGTTTATCCTCCCAGAGATCAATAGATTCTGCCTTCCACTTAAACAGGTTGTGCTTGAATTAGCAGGGAAAAGGGGACCACTGAGTAGTTAATGGACAATATATATTGCAGTAAATATTACCTGAAAAGAATTGGATTTGTTAAAATGAATTATTCATGTCATATGCTACCCCCCCAATTGCATCTTAATATTTTTATTTTTATTCATTTGGCAAAACGTAATATGAGCAATGCCTGGTTTTTTGAGTATAATTACAAATGCATGAGTTCTATATTTTTAGTTACAGTGGAAAGGAAAATATGAAATATTGAAAGATACATTGTTTTCATCAACCTTCTTTTTTAAATATAGGACTTGCTCTTGTAATTGCAAGGGAAACTCAAATGTTAATTATGTTTCCTGTCTTTTCTTAGACTGGAAAAGATAAATATGAATTTAGATTCCATCCATCGGTTAATTGAGGAAACACAAATCTTCCAGATGAAGCAGTCATCTTGTGATATGGTAACACCTCCCTGCCCTCCCAGGGACACTTGTCATTCCTGTTTGCCACTTCAGGGGCTGCAATCACATGCTGCTCACAATGTCTGTGCACACTCGTGCAACACCAATGAGTGGAATATTTGCGAAGAGCTTCGCCTGCGGGAACTTGAAGAAGTCAAGGCCAGAGCTGCCCAGATGGAGAAGACCATGCGGTGGTGGTCAGACTGCACTGCCAACTGGAGAGAAAAGTGGAGCAAAGTTCGGGCCGAAAGGAACAGTGCCAGGGAGGAGGGAAGACAGCTCAGAATAAAATTAGAGATGACAATGAAAGAATTGAGTGCACTGAAAAAGAAGCAAAATTTGCCACATCAAAAGGTGTTAGAAACCACCCAGGACCTGAAGCATCCTGGTTTCATAGAAGTGCCCTCCGCACGAGGAGACCAATTTCAAATTGGTTCACAAACATGTAAGCCTATCAGAGAACATCTGGTGAAAAGAGAATTTCCTACAAAGAACAACGCAGATAGTAAGGTAAGAAAGGAACTCAGCAGAGGAATGCAGAGATTATAAGCATATTTGAATGCTGTATACAGTAATGGGGAGAAAAGGGAAAATGACAAACCCGGTAGTGACTACGTTTATTTGCTTGGGCTGCCATAAGTATGTACCACAGACTGGGTGGCTTCAGCAACAGAAATTTGTTCTCTCATAGTTCTAGAGGCTAGAAATGTGAGATCAAGTTGCTGGCATGTTTGGTTTCTCCAGAGACCTTTCCTTGGGTTATAGATGGCCATCTTCTCCCTATGTCTTTATATCATCCTTTCTCTGTGTGTGTTTATCTTCAAATTTCCTTATAAAGAAACTATCTCTAGGCCCACTGTCATGACCTCATTTTAATTTCATGACCTCTTTAAAGACCCTGTGCCAAATATAATGTCATTCTAAGGTACTGAGGACAAGGTAAGACTTCACCATATAAGTTTTTGAATGAGACACAATTTAGTAGCCTATGTTACTGATCTTGGTAGTAGTATTAAGAAAAATTAACTCAGTATTTTTATGAGAAAATAAAATATCTAGAGAGATTTTTATTTACTTTAATTATGACAGTAATAATAAATTATTCATACAGTAGTTTAAACATTTCTCAAGGTTTGGGACTTTGGCCTCACTATTAATTCCTATAAAATGAGTACCATAGGCAAATATATTTATGGAATGCTTCACATTATCTACTCTATGAATTTCTTGGTATTCTTGGAATCTTGAAGTTTTTGAGAATTCTGTGTAAAATGAACTTTTTAAAAAACTTTATATAGCCGTTCATAACCTTATTTATCCATTTTTTAACCTAGAAAATGCTGTTAACCACCTATGGAACATACTTGAAGAAACTTTAGGAATTCATTTTATCTCTTTAAATAATATCAGTTTATATTGTTACTCCTTTCCCTTTAATTCCACCTCTAAAATATAAAATATAATATCTTGCTCTTCTATAATTCCATCGAAAGCTTTAAGCCTTTCTATGCTCCATGGGATTTATGGTAGCTATAACCTAGATTCCATTGTAAATAAGACTGAAATGTATTTCACTATAATGTAGAACTTAGAAGAAAAAACTTGTAGACTGCAAGTTGAAGTTCAATCATATACCTCTTACAGACTGATAAAGAAATGAAAATGGGAATTTGATGCTGAATCATAGCATTTATTTCCTTCCAAAAATGTTTTTTATGGTTTTTCTACACTAGACTTAAAAAATTAATAATTGTTTTATATATATATTTTTTAGGAAGAAGGTTTGATTATTGACCAGTTAAGATTAAATGAGGAGATGAAACGCAATCTTAACTGTCCTAAGTCATTCAAAAATGGTGGTTCTGAAAATTGTACATTGAAAACTGCATTAAAACTGCAAGCAACAAACCTGCCTTTGGAGAGTAAAGTGCCAGAAATTTCAACTTTGCAGGTGCATCTGGATGAGTTCCAAAAAATTTTATGGAAAGAAAGAGAGTAAGTGCTAATCATTGTCTCCCTTAACCAAGCCTGATTTTTAAACTCATTGAAGTTAAATCTAGCAAGCAGGCCATTTGATAATGTATTTGACCCATGATTAACCATGAAGTACTAATATTTCAAAAATGAGTTTGATGTATATTCATTTTTTGAATTTTTAAAATATTAAATATTTAGTATGTAACTATTAAATAACACACTACTGCACAGGCAGTGGGTCAAATAAGAAATCCAACAGTAAATCAACATGTCTCAAAACATAAAAAGAAAACACAATATTCTAAAATCTGCGGGATGCAGCAAAAGCAGATGTTAGAGTGAAATTTATGATAAAAATGCTTGTGCTAAAATGTTGGAGAGGACGTGGAGAAAGGGGAACCCTCTCATATTGTTGGTGGGAATGCAAGTTGATGCAGCTACTTTGGAAAACAGTGTGGAGATTCCTTAAAAAATTAAAAATAGAGCAACCCTATGACCCTGCAATTGCACTGCTGGGTATTTACCCCAAAGATACAGATGTAGTGAAAAGAAGGGCTGTATGTACCCCAATGTTCATAGCAGCAATGGCTACAATCGCCAAACTGTGGAAAGAGTGAAGGTGCCCTTCAGCAGACGAATAGATAAAGAAGATGTGATCCATATATACAATGGAATATTATGCCTCCATCAGAAATGATGAATACCCAACTTTTGTATCAATATGGATGGGACTGGAGGAGATTATGCTGAGTGAAATAAGCCAAGCAGAGAAAGTAAGTATCATATGGTTTCACTTACTTGTGGAGCACAGGGAGTAACATGGAGAACATTAAGAGAAGGAAAGGAAATGTGAACTGGGGTAAATCAGAGAGGGAGATGAAGCATGAGAGACTTTGGACTCTGAGAAATAAACTGAAGGGTTTTTCTGGGGGGTGGGGTGATGGGTGAGTCTGGTGGCGGGTATTAAGGAGGGCACGTATTGCATGGAGCACTGGGTATGGTGCATAAACAATGAATCTTGAAACACTGAAAAAACAAAATAATTTTAAAAATACTTGTGGTAAGCAAAAAGTTCAAATAAACAACTTAATATTATACCACAAGGAACTAGAAAAAGAAAGAACTTAGCTGAAATTTAGTAGAGGAGGAAAATAACAAAGAAAAATCAAAATTAAATAAAATAGAGACCAGAATAAACAATAACATAACATTGAAAGTAGTCACCAGTTTTTCCAAAAAATAATAATGATAATAATAAACAAAATTGGTAGTGCTTTGATGACATTAACTCAGGAAAAAGAGAGAAGACTCAAAAACCAAAATGAGAAATGGAGGAGAAAATAATACAACAGATAATCACAGAAATACAGAGTATAATAACATGTTACCATAAACAAACTTAGAAAAATAAACAGATAATTTCTAAAAATGCACAAGTTACCAAGATTGAATCATGAATTTTGAATCCAAGAAGTAGAAAATCTTCTTAGACCAATAACAAAAATGAAAGTTGAATTAGGAATCAAAAATCTTGCAACACAGAAAAGCCAAAAACCACATGGTTTCACTGGTGAATTCTACCAAACATTTAAAAAATAATTAATGACAATTTTATGAAAATCTTACATGTAATGGAATAGAGAAAATATATTCAAAATTATTCCATGAGGCCATTACTACCCTAATACCAAAGCAGGACGAAAACAATATAAGAACAAAAAATTCTAGTTTGCCTGATATAAACATCTCTACTCTGACCTTCTTTTGACATCAATTTGCATGATAAATATTTCTCCATCCCCTCACTTTAAATCTGCAGATGTCTTTAGATCTAAAATGAGTCTCTTACAGATAGCGTATATTTTTTATGTATTCTGACACCCTATGTCTTTTGATTATAGCATTTATTCCATTTACATTGAAAGTTATTAATAAATATGTATTTATTGCTATTTGGACCCTTATAACAGAGATAAAAGAGTTTAGAAAGAATCAACCAGAGATGAAGAATGCAATAAATGAGATTGGAAATAGGTTTAATGCAATGAACAACCGGCTAGAAAAAGCAGAGGAATGAATTAGTGACCTAGAAGACAAAATAATGGAAAATAATGAGCCTGAACAAAAGAGAGAATTATACAACATGAGAATAGACTTAGAGAATCAGTGACTCTATCAGATGTATTAATGTTCCCTAATCTGGGGAAGGAAACAGTCATCCAGATCCAGGAGGCTCAGAGAACTCCCATGAGAATCAACAAAAGCAGGTCAACACCAAGATATGCTGTAATTACATTTGTAAGGTATAGTGATGCAAAAATATTTAAAGCAGCAAGACAAAAGAAGTCCTTAACTTAAAAGGGAAAACCCATAAGGGTAGCTTGAAATTTCTCAACAAATTTGGCAAGCCAGAAGGGAGTGGCATGACATATTCAATGTGCTGAATGGGAAGAATCTACAGCCAAGAATACTCTATCCAGCAAGGCTGTTATTCAGGATGTTAGGAAAGATGAAGAGTTTCCCAGACAAAAACTAAAGAAGCTCATGACCACTAAACCAGCCTTGCAAGAAATATTAAAGGGGACTCTTGGGTGTAAAGGAAAGACCAAAAGTGACAAAGACAACAAAGGATCAGAGGAAATCTCCAGAAACAATGACAAAAGAAGTCAATTTTTGAATTCTGAAGAGTACTTTATAACATGCTAGTTTTTAGCTTCTATCATTCTTTTTTTTTTAAGGTTTTATTTATTTATTTATTTGAGAGAGAGAGAGAGAGAGAGAGAGAGAGAGAGAGCATGAGAGGGGAGAAGGTCAGAGGGAGAAGCAGACTCCTCACAGAGCTGGGAGTCTGATGCAGGACTTGATCCTAGGACTCCAGGATCATGACCTGAGCTGAAGGCAATGGCTTAACCAACTAAGCCACCCAGGCACCCCTCTATCAATCTTTTATTATAACCTTGTTCTCAGCATCTTTGACAGATTCACTTTAATTATGTTTGAATCACTAATGTATATGGCTTGAATAGCCAGTGAGTTTCCTAATTTTTATAGCATTAGTAGACTTCAGCAAGTCTATAAAAATGAAAAATATGTTAATATTTATAAGGGACAGTTTATAGTTTGTGAGCAGAAAAACACTTTATTCATTGATCATTTATGAGCACTAGACTTGAGATTAAATGACCTGGATATTCTTGTTGGTTCTGACATATTCAACTACATGATACTGGGTTATCCAGTTGTCTGTTGCCTCCTTTATAAACATGTGGATAGTGGTACCTATATTCTAGTTATCTACTGTTTTATAACAAAACTTCCTACGCAGCGATTAATGTTGAAACAACAATCATCATTTATTCTGTTCACGAAGCTTATGTGGACAACTCACCTCTCACTACATGTGGCTTCAGCTGGATGGCTCAAGGCTGGGGATGACTTGAAGGCTGGGGACCAGAATCATCTGAAGCCTCCTCACATACTCTCATATCTGGTGACGGATCTTGGTTCTCCCCTGGATCCTCGTCCGAATACCTTCAGGGCTATCTGTGTGGCCACTTTGATTCCACAGAGTGTAGTGGCTTGGTTGAAAGTAAATATCTTAGGGTGCCTGGTGGCTCAGTGGGTTAAAGCCTCTGCCTTCAGCTCAGGTCCTGATCTCAGGGTTCTGGGATCAAGGCCCACGTCAGGCTCTCTGCTCAGCAGGGAGTCTGCTTCCTCCTCTCTCTCTGCCTGCCTCTCTGCCTAGTTGTGAACTCTCTCTCTCTGATAAATAAATAATATCTTTAAAAAAAAAAGAAAGTAAATATCTTAAAGACACAAGGAGAAATAGGTGGCACTTTAATGACCTTGTCTCCAAGTCATATAGCATCATATCTGCCTTCTTCACTGAATTCTTGTGAGGATAAAGCATGAATAATGTCTGGGAAGGTCGTTACTAGTGTGAATTCCTCAGTATGATTTTTTTTGTTATTTCTTCGTGATCACCTTAGACAATTATTAGCATTATGTGGAAAACTTGATACACTGTAAAATACCGTCACCAAATCTGAAAATCATTATTTTTCCATCTCTTTAGTTAAAGGACTCTTAAGGGACAGAAAAAATAGGAAAAATAAGTATGACTATAATTATATGTTATATAATGGTTTTAATTTTCCTTGTTTAAATGGGCTGGAGTAATGATAACATGCCCACAAACATTTCACAGGTAGTATAAGCCCTTTAAATGCCATTATTTGTCTGTTAGCCAGAAATTTCTCATTAGTCCCTTTGAAATTTAGTCTCATCACTAATTCCCTTTATCAGATGCTTTGTCTATACCTCACCATATGAATCAATTGTGATAATACAATCATAACCTAATAGATTGTAATAATATTCATGTGTATATAATAAATATTTGTTATTCTGCCATCAAGTATAAATTCCAAGTATAGGTAATCGACATTAGTAGGAAGGAGAAAAAATTGAATTAAATTTTAGGCCTCTACCCGTATTAAAAATTAATTTCATCTGAAACTGTAAGTCACTGTCAAGTTCTAACCTCTGTGTTTTATTTCTTGGAGGATTTAATTTTAGTGGTTATAGGCTTCTCTCACACCCACTCAGTGTTACTTCCCTGATGTAATGTAGTAGAACCATATGAAGCTGCCCCTTCCTACATGTAAATTCCCCGAGGTGCCAGTTTTAATGATACACATGTGTATCTCTACACTCCCACTCAGACACACATACACACACATTGCATTTTACTCCCTAGGAATAAATTAACAATCTCTGTAGTAAGGAAATTCTCTAGTTTTCTGGGACTTCAATATATAAACCATAGTCAGGCCAGAAAATAAGGGGGAAGGGAGACCTCTGATTCCGCTTTGTCTCCCACTCTTCTCTTTAATGAGAAGTCCTGCCGGTGTTATGTGTCCATCAATGAGCACCAGCATGCACTCCATACAAGGCAATCACAAAGTCTTTTTTTCTATCACAAGAGAATATTTCCCAAGGATATAGTATATACTGTTGCAATAAATCTGTCTAACTTTTTAAATTCTTCCTCCTGGAATCTCAGCAAGGGGATGGGCCAGAGTTGAGAACATGTGAATGTAATCTTTTCTGTTTCCAGCTAGTGGGAAAATGCTCTTAACTAGAGCACAGGAATCAGCCAGGGGCTCCTTTCCAACACTGTCACTGATGAGAACCTCCTTATCAAAAACAATAAACTGTATTATATTATTTGTATTCTGAGTACTGTTCAGTTTTACGAGAATAATTATCCAGTATCTAGAAGTTCCTCATGTATTGAGATTTTATACGTTTTTGATCTCTTAGATAAAGACCTCCCAGGCGGAAAAGGTGAGGTGAGGAGAGGGATCTGATCCTCTTACAAAGAGAGCTAGGTGTACCTAGACATTTAGGGAGAGGAACTTTTGCAACGTCAGATCCTAAGTAAAGGAGATGATGAGGTAAAATATTTTAACATTTGGAACCATTCTCAAATTAAATTGCAGATGGCCTGTATACCCCTTAGAAAATGTTTGCTTCATGTCATTTAAGCAGCACTTTAATCTTCCCCTCTCAGTTTTATTTCTTGGTTTATTTTCTATAGAAGAAAGATAATGTGCTTCAGTTACTTTGCTTTGCTTCATTTAAATGCTGTGTTTTTTTCTCAACAAAATGATACTTAAAATCTTGATGGGAATCCCTCAATGAACACAATGAACAAATTGGCATGCAAGTCTAATTAATACTATTTAATGTAATATTATTAAAGATGAGACAGTCAGGCCTACTTATTTATTCATTATTACTAATGGGGTATGTGGTAAACCTTTGCCTTTTTAAAAAAGTAACTTATGGTTTATATTTCTTTATACATACGTATTTATTTCCAGCTTCATAGAAGTATAACTAGGAAATAACATTTGCGCATATTATAGAATGGGATGGGTTTTGGGTGTTTTTTTAAAATTTTAATTTTAATTCTAGTTAGTTACCATAGTGTATCACATTAGTTGCTGTTGAACGATATGGCGATTCAGCATTCTTTTTTTTTTTAATTTTTTTTAAAGATTTTATTTATTTGACAGAGAGAAACACAGCTAGAGAGGGAACACAAGCAGAGGGACTGAGAGAGGGAGAAGGAGGCCTCCTGCTGAGCAGGGAGCCCGATGTGGGACTCGATCCCGGGTCTCCGGGATCATGACCTGAGCCAAAGGCAGTCGCTTAACCGACTGAGCCACGCAGGCGCCCCAGATTCAGCATTCTTTACATCACCCGTGCCCATCCAGACAAGCACACGTGATGTTTTATTATACTCTGTGAAATGATTACCACAATCAAGCTAATTAACACATCTATCACCTAACACCATTAATAATTTGTGTGTGTGGTGAAACCACTTATGATCTACCCTCTTAGCAAATTTCTACTATATAGTATGGTATTATTAGCTATAGTCATCATGCTGTACATTAGATTCCCAAAACATTCCATAACTGAACGTTTGTACCCTTTGATTGACGTCTCCTAACTCTCCCATTTCCCAGCCCCTGGTGCTCACCATTCTACTCTCTGTTACTATGAGTTCAACTTCTTAAGATTGTGCATATAAATGAAATGGTATAGTATTTGTTGTTCTGTGTCTTATTTCACTTAGTGTAATGTCCTCCATACATACACACACATACACACACATTCACATCTTCTGTATCTCTTCATTTGTATGTGGACAATTAGATTGCTTCTATATCTTGGCTTTTGTGAATAATGCTGCAATGAACATGAAGGTCTCTTCAAGGTACTGATTTCCTTTCCTTTGCTTGTATACCTAGAAGTGGGATTACTTTATCAAATAAGAGTTCCATTTTTAATTTTTTGAGGAACCTGCATATCTTTGTCCCTAGTAGCTGCACCAATTTACATTTTCCTCAACAGTGGTATTTTAACTACGCTCTTATCCACCCTTGTTAGTGCTTGTCTTTTTGATAACAGCCATTCTAAGATGGTGAGGTGGTACCTCACTGAGGTTTTGGTTTCCTTTTCCCTGATGATTACTGATGTTAAGCACCTACTCATCTACTTGGCCATTTGGATGTCTTCTTGAAAACAGTTTACTTTGCTCATCCTTTGTTTTTGTTTGTTTAGGGGCTTTTTGTTTTTGTTTTGTTGTTGTTGTTGAGCTGTATGGGTTCCTTATATATTTTGGATATTAACCCCTTATCAGATATATGGTTTCCAAATATTTTCCCCATTCCATAGGTTGCCTTTTCATTTTGTTGATTTTTTCTTTTCCTGTGCAGAAACTTTTTAGCTTGATGTGCTTCCACTTATTTATTTTTGCTTTTGTTGCTTGTGCTTTTGGTGCCAAATCCAAAAAAATTATTGCCAAGTACCAATATCCAGGAATTTTTTCCTTATATTTTTTTTTTCCTAGGAGTTTTACAGTTTCAGTCTTACATTTAATCCATTTCAAATCACTTTTTTGTTTACTTTTGCAATTGTTTTTTACTCTTTAGTATGTTTTGTATTTGGGCAATCCTCTACCTAGGGTGATGGACTCTGTTTCTCTGCATAGACTACAAAACTGCTAGTGAGTCTCTACTTCAGTTTCGCTTGTAGTTAATTAACATGCAGAAACTTGACATAGGAACATCTCTTCAGGTGTAACCACCTAGACTTTTTAGCAGAAGCTAATGGGCGAAGAGGAAGAGAGCAGCGCCCAGAATCCATCCTGATCTTGATCCTAGAGGCAGCAGTGGGCTCTGGTCTCTAATGACATTCTGTCTGAAGTTGGTGGTGATGAGGTCATGCTGTGACATCTGTACCTAAATGGTGACTACAGTGAAATGCTGATGCGAAGATAGCTGTAGCATCATCTTTGGTACCCCTGGCTTTGCAGGTTCCTTGTTTGCTTCTCTGCATCTTCCCAGAACCTCCTTAAAAAGATTCTTTGAGCTATTAACATCCTTTACTACTTGACGTAGCTAATTTGAAATATTTACTTGTCAGACACATAATTGATAACCTAGAAAGTGCATAGGCAACAGGCAGTGGGGTCTTCATAGGATCAGCTCTGTGACATGAGAGTAGTGCTTTATTCTTGGCTGGGTCACCTCCAAGTCTTGGTCTGTGATCTTCCCGAACATCTCTGATCTTTATAGTAGTCTATAAACTCATCTCTTTTCTAATTAAATTAACTATATATGGCTTTGGAAAGATGCTGCAAATACTCAAAGATGCAATTATAACTACTTGGGAGTAGAATAACAAAATGACAAGCTGATTAAAAACATATTTATAAACTTTTTTTGTTATTTGTAGTTTAATGCTAACTCTACAATTTGAACTGATAGAAAAATTGATATCTAGATGTCATTATAAATTAATTTGTTTTGGTCCGGCAAAGCATTTGATATTAATAGACCTTTAAGAAAATAGTTATTAGATATTTTACAGTGAAACAGTTCAAAAATGATTAATTCTATCTCCAACTATTAATGTTTCATAAGTTTTCGTCCCTGAAAAATATTTTGGTTTATTTTCCTGTCTATGTATATGTCCAAATTTTTTGTTAATTGTTTTTTTAGATATTTTACTTATTTGACAGAGAGAGACAGAGAAAGACAAAGGGGGTAACACAAGCAGGGGAGTGGGAGAGGGAGAAGCAGGCTTCCAGCTGAACAGGGAGACTGATGCGGGGCTCGATCCCAGGACCCTAGCATCATGACCTGAGCCTAAGGCAGATGCTTAATGACTGAGCCACCAAGGCATACCTTTATCTTCAGTTATTATGGGATCATGATAATTATTAAAGTATCAAAAGATTGCATAGAGATATAATAATATCTTCCCGTAAAAATTATTTGGGTTCACATCTTGTCTTTTAGTTCTGGAGATGTTATATATTTTAGCAATTAGACCTTTAAAAGTTTATATCATCATATTAAAAATACTCCATTTTTGCTGAACCTTACTATTTTTTAAAATAAGTGCATAAACAGCAAAGGAAACAGTCAACAAAACAATGAGGCAACCCACGGAATGGGAGAGGATATTTGCAAATCACACCAAAGACAAAGGGCTGATATCCAAGAACTATAAAGAACTCTTCAAACTCAACAACCAGAATAAAGATCATCACATCAAAAAATGGGCAGGAGACATGAAGAGACACTTCTCCATAGAAGATATACAAATGGCTAACAGACAGATGAAAAAATGTTTGTCATCACTAGCTATCAGGGAAATTCAAATCAAAACCACACTGAGATACCACCTTACACCAGTCAGAATGGTCAAAATCAACAAGACAGGAAACAGCAAGTGTTGGAGAGGCTGCGGAGAAAGGGGAACCCTCTTATAGTGTCGGTGGGAATGCAAGTTGGTGCAGCTGCTTTGGAAAATAGTGTGGAGATTCCTTAAAAAATTAAAAATAGAGCTATCCTATGACCCTGCAATTGCAGTACTGGGTGTTTACCCTAAAGATACAGATGTAATGAAAAGAAGGGCCTTATGTACCTCAATGTTCATTGCAGCAATGGCCACAAGTACCAAACTGTGGAAAGAGCCAAGGTGCTCATCAACAGATGAATCGATAAAGAAGATATGGTATATATATACAATGGAATATTACTCATCCATCAGAAAGGATGAAAACTTAATTTTTGTAGCAACATGGACCAGATTGGAGGAGATTATGCTGAGTGAAGTGAGCCAAGCAGAGAAAGTCAAGTATCATATGGTTTCACTTACTGTGGAGCATAAGGAGTAATATGGAGGACAGTAGGAGAAGGAAAGGAAGTGGGAGG
Source organism: Spilogale gracilis (assembly GCA_004023965.1). Lineage (NCBI taxonomy): Eukaryota > Metazoa > Chordata > Mammalia > Carnivora > Mephitidae > Spilogale > Spilogale gracilis. The sequence goes on from PITA01004074.1 coordinate 83,561, forward strand.
TAGCGTAAATCGGAGAGGGAGAGGAAACATGAGAGATTTTGAACTCAGAAACAAACTGAGGGTCTTGGAGGGGAGGGAATGGGAAGGTAGGTAAGCCTGGTCGTGGTATTGAGGGAACATAGTGCATGGAGCACTGGGTGTGGGGCATAAACAATGACTTGGAACACTGAAAAAATAAAATATTTTTAAAAAGTGCATAAAATATGCAATATTCTTTAGAGTAAAATTAGTTTTCTTCTTCACCTTGTTGCAGTTCAAATGATATGATGATAATTTACATTTCAATTATAAATTTAACTGTATGAATAGTAAATTTTGAAAGTCCTCCTAAAATATAGAATAAATTGATAAGGCCAGAAATTAAGAATTTAAAGAGTGCCCTCTGCTGCATTAATTTAAGTGTGCAATATCCTTATGTCCTCAGGGCTTGCTTGTATAGAGTTACAAATATTTTTTTCATCAAGCCATACTAAAAATAAAAATATCCAAGAATCATATTACCACTAAATATGTGTTTATGAATTGCCTGTCCTTTCACTTCTGACTAAATTTTATCATTTAATGTAATAAAAATACATAATTTCATTTCGGTAAACTAGTAAATATTAGTTATTGTATTAAGATGCATACTTGAATAAATAGATAATACTCTATTTTAAATATTATTAATTTGCCTTAAATAAGGAATAGGAATCTATTTCACTTTAATACACTTGGACAAAATTCTGTTATTTTTATTTCATTAAGTGGCTTTGACTACTTATTCTAAATCTAGGCGTAATCTAGAAATAATCATATCTTTAGGATACATATGTGTTTCTCTATAAGTTTGATTAATATATAGTTTGAAGTGCTCTTCTTGAACATCTTATAAAATTCTCAAAAAAATATTTACCCCAGTACTTTTTGATGACATTTTTTGAGAATCAACATTTATCCTGCAGTAGTAATAATTTTTCTGTTAATGTGAGTTTTTTGCTAATATTATCTTTTGACTTATTAAGTGTAATGTTAAAAACTGATAGTGATTTCTGAACATGTATGATCTTGAATTTGTTCAATTTAAAATGTAGACTTTTCTCAAATTTTCAAGTAAATTTTCATATTATTTTGCAGATAGATTTTGAGAAAATTTATCAACGTGTGCTTATTAAACGAATGTAGTTAATTAATATCTTTTAATAAAATCACATTATTAATTTACATTTTCTTTTTAAAATTTTCAATCCCTGATATAGAAAACATTCCCATGTTCTTCTCATGCAACTTTAATAAATTAGAATTCTATATATGGTGATTCTTAAAGATGCCAATGAAGTTACAAACTTAGTGAACTTTTCTTATGTATTAAAACTTAAATTTACAAGTCTAACTCAATACTCGATTTCTTTTAAATATTTAAATATGCCTAATCATCCAAAAACCTTATTATCCAAGTGCCAAATTTATAATGTATTTGAATGTACAGTGATTTTTACATGTTCTGTTTAAGTGTGACAGCAAATATTAGTATTTGGCAGTTTGTTTGTTATTTTTGTATTTAATCCCATTGTTCTTGAAATCCAAACATCGTCACTAAGAATAAAAATAATATCTTGGTAAGTAATTGGGTGTCATGAGCTGGTTGTGTCTGCTTATCTATCAGGATCTGGGGCCGAGGTTGTTAATCTGCAGCTGTGGACATTCATAGACAGTGTTCATAGGATGTAGACATATATATCAAGCCCTTTTGTTTATGAATTTTAATATATTTGTTGTTAATAAGGTCTTCAAAATTATAGTCATAAGTGGTTCTGGTGTTTTTGCAACCTGAGTCTTCTGAGGTTAAACCCTAACTAATTCACACATGTTCTCTTCAATTCTATGGGTTGGTTCATGCAAATATACTTATATAACTTTTTAATAAGCTGTTCATCCATTGATTGGATTAAACTAATATATTTATGACCTAATTTTATTTTAAATTATTTTTGTAGTTTTGCTACCTGGAAGATTCATCTTTCTCAAAAATATGTAAATGGCATTCCATTTGGATTTTGGGTTCATCTTCTAGATCTGTGAATATGTTTCTAAGATCCTTCTAATGACATTAAACTAAAATAAAGCCAAGTGTATGTATTGGTTAATTATAATTATAGTAAGGTTGTAACTAACAACCACAGAGTCTCAGTGGTACACAACAATCAGACTTTACTCAGCTGGACTCTGTTAGCCAACTAAAGGCTGACTAATCTAGACTAGGCTGTGCAGGAAAGACTGGTTATGATCCCGTCTCTCATACTCCCATGGATAGCAATGAGTCTGCATTGCTATGTACTTCTCATTGCTGTGGCCAAAATACAAGAAGGTAAAACCAGTGGCATGAATACTTTGAACGCTCAGCCACATGGTGCCCACTAGCATTCCATTGGTGATGTCAGGCACCTTTTCCATTTTCCAAAGCATTCCAAGTGATGATTTCATCATCACTTATCATTATCACCATTTTTCCAGCTGCTTATGTTTTATCACAATTTTTCCTGTAACATCCCCCTTTTAAGTGTCATTTTCTATGTAAGTTATCTTTTGCTGCAAAAATAAAACACAACAAAACAACACACACACAAACACACACACACACACACACACACACACACACAGAACCCATAAACCTCGATGGCCTAAAACATTGATTTATTTAGCCCACATGGATACAAAAAAAGGTGAGCCAGCTCGGCTTGTCTCCATAGTAAGGTTGGGCTCAGATCTGCTTTATGTTTTTATTTGGGGACAGCAATTCCTTGGGGAACCCTTTCTCAGTGATGGCTGAGACCTAAGAGAAGAAGGCCAACCACACAGAGTCTTTTCAAACATCTGGATCTGTCATATCTGCTAATATCCTGTTGTCAAAGCCTAGAAACAAGGGCTGGGGAAAGTGACTCTATCCATTGACGTAGAGAAAGGAGATTGAGCATTTTTAACACTAATCTGGTACACCACACAGATGAGGATTGGCCGTCTGCAAGGGTCGATATATGCTAATAACAACCAGAAGTAAACAATGATTTTCAGTGACTCGCTCTGACAGACATATATGGGCATACAAAAAAAGTCAATAATTGAGATATTAAAGGACCAGATTTCAATCCTAACTTGTCATTTGTTGTACGAGTGGATAAATTAATTTCAATAATTGTTTATTGAAATTTTTTTATTTTTATTTTTTATTGTATTTTTATTAAAATAGAAAATATTTTAAATAAAGATGCCAGTGAAATTGCTTCATTAAAACAAAATCGCAAATATTTTTGAAAGTATTTTTATATCTCCAGTAAATGATTTCTTAAATTATTTGGTGGACTCCTTGGCATTCTCTTTCATATCAAAGGAATCTTCATTAATAAATAGTCACAGTATGAAGTTGGATAAAGGCCATGTTAAAGTTAAGGAAACAATGTGAATAAGAGAATGAGAGAAATACATGAAAAATACAGGAGAAAACAGGAAGTCAAATATTTTTATATTGGCAAAGCCAAATTAAATGTTTAACCTACTCTAATACTAATTGTCAGATAACAATTAAGCCAAGTTCTATTCAATATTTGTAATTTTTAATAAGCCAGAAAAGTTTTTCTGTGATTACAATGGTTGTATACAAGTATAAAAATAAAGAAAATAGGAAATCAAACATTGAATGTGTTTCTAAAATTATTTTTAAATTTTAAGCCTATTTTGCTTTTAATTATTTATTTAGAATGCGTTCATCTTTGGAAAAAGAAATCAAACGACTGGAGTCAGCTTTGTCTGTGTGGAAATGGAAATATGAAGAACTGAAAGATTCAAAACCAAAAAATCTGAAAGAGGTAAGGAGGCATACAATGTAGAGGAAGAAATGAGACTGACTGTTGTCTTAGTTCATATGTGTAACCTAGTGGGCAGAAAGTTCCACAGACAAGAGGAAAAGTTAAAAAATTGAATTTCCTCCATAAAACGGATATTTTAACTCCCATGTCCATGTGAACTCAGTCAAACTCAACCCAAAAGAAATCTTATTCTAAATAACACATATTTTAATGACCAGCGTGACACAATTAACTTTCCATTCCAGGCACATGTGAGGGGACTTCAAAGGAGGTCATTATATCATAGCACTTACAGTAATAATTTTATCTTATTCTTTTATGTAGCTATCTGAAAATATCAATATACCTCAATGGCACCTACATTCTCTTCATATTGGCTTTATAGGTTATTCAGGATCAGCCACTTTACTTTATACTCTTCCTTTGCATTTTCATCACTAAAATGCTGTCTGAACCTTTCCCATCTATGATTTATTAATATTTATTGTGAAAACAATATTAATTGCACATCTTGTGTATTCCAAAGGTAAGCAGGTGGGGTAGAATAATGAGCAAAGAAAAGAACAATCCTGACAAAATGATGACAACCCAGTGCCTCAAATGAGTCAACATTGAGTTGGGTTTGTATATATGTGTGTTTATATTTGTGTGTTTATTTATATATGTATTACATTAGTTATATATTATACATTATATCTTCTATGTACACACACACACACACACACACACACACACACACACATACAAAGCATGCATATGCTGACCAGCTGTCTAAAGAAGGTGAGTATCTAAATCAACTCTGTAATTGTGCCTTAATCAGAAGCACTATTCTATCCGTTGTTAAAAAAAGTGGTAAGCGGTATTTCTGTTTGTTCGTGAAAGCCCATTTAATGTTGCTTCAGGTTTGTTTCCAGCACGTGGTAAAGTTTAGAGTCATTCACCTACCTTTGCTGAAATCACACGGGGAACCTTAGTTGCCAGCGTACGCCTGACTTCTGAGTCACAGGCAGGCCTTCTGATGTCGGCAGAGGATGGTAATGGTCATGCACTGGTTCAGAAATAGTCGGACCCCTGGGATTTCAAATGAGGGAGCACTTTTGCTAACACTTTTAAGCAAGTTTCTCCTGCTTAAAAAAAAAAATCATTTATTAACGAAAGGTAATTTCAGTGAGAGCCACAGACCGTTAGTTTGAGAACATTTCTCAATGAGGGGTAAATTAAACAATTAAAGCTAACAAGCCACATAAAGTTTACCTCTCCTTTATAGTTTCATGTTAGATTGTCAGAGTTGTTTTGTTTCTAGCTCAAGCTTTAGGTACATATATACAATGTATGTGTGTGTACACATACATATACATTTATATATGGATTCATAGTATTTATATTCACAGGTACCTAACTGAACAGGATGTCCCTAATGTGAACAAGGACAGTAAATTAATACAGGAAAAATAGTTCAGAATACAAAAATCATATATGTTTAGAGTGCATGTGTGTTTGCCCTTATAACATAATGGGCTGTAAATTTGACTAAGAAAACTAATAATTGAAGGTAGAACGGGTTTTAATTGTAATTTTAAAATAAACATGCATTTACTATCTTTTGCCACTAGTGGACAGTGTAGACTTGATAATGTTAGTTTTTAATGCTTTTTATTCAAGTAACTTAAAGTTCTGCAACTGTTTTGAAAAAAAGGCCTGATTGTGAGTTGGTTTACAAAAGGATATGTATATTTTAAAATCTTTAATGTTTTATATTCAAAGATGATACTTTGGACATTAAGTGGGAACATGTCTACTTTAACAAAGCTTTAGAGATAGGAAAAAATAAAACCAAGGTGCATTTTATTTTACAGTGTAAAATGGATCTACATCTTAATACCCACACAGAAATATATATTTGTACATAGGTGATTCTTTTGCTAGATAAAATTATAGAGGTTTTGGAACAGGGAAAACCTCAACCTTGTTGTGAGAAATTAGTTTAACTACTTAAACTTTGAGCATATGTTTCATTTCAATGAACTACAAATTTGAACATTGAGTGGAAGTGACAATATAAAAGTTTTACTGTGGATGATGGAAAGTTACTTTTAACAGAGATACAAAAAATGTTGTTTGAATTATTTATGAGATTACTTTTTAAAATAACTCTACTCCCTAAAATTGGAAGCCTTTTTGAAGGGATGTGGTATGCACATATGTTTAAGTTATTTTATAAAATATTGTGGAAGATTTGAAAATATTTAAAAACTGAATAAATAAAAATACTTTGTCACATAATTTTTATGTATACTTTAATTGTTTTATAATAGATTTCAATAAGAAGAATTTTATGGTTCATTTAGAAATGGCGTTGTAAAATAATTATAAGTGTAAAATATTCAAAGCTTCTATTCAGTTGCTTGACAATCTGGAAACATGTCATGATGTATACTTCATGTGACTACTTTGGAGTTTCATGTGAATGCTCTTTTTTACCCCATTCCTCAAAAATTACGATAAATAACCTTCATTTCACTGTAGTTCTTCATCTATAAAAACATTTGAATACAAGTGTAATTCTGTTTTAGATGCCTGAAAGTGTTAGAAGCAAATACATGCCTGGCTAGGAACTGCTGATAGAAGATTAGCAATTTTTAGAGATGGAAACAGATGTGCTTAATAGACCAAGGTTTTTAAAAATGTATTTGAAAGTCTGGCATCTTTGGAGGGAAATCATTCTTAAATCACGGATATTTAGTGATGAGTAAATATAAGAACTTGATTGTAAAACCTAATATGTATTTAAAATGCCACCAAGACAATGAGTAGTCAAAATGGTTATATTCCAAATGCTTTTCCCTGTGCTGAATTTAATACTCAGCTTTTCCTTTGCACATCTGTGCGTATTGATTTGGAACTACGTTATGAATTCTAATTTTTTGAAATGGTCATTTTCATGAAATCTCATGATCTAGAGAATCAAATATTCATGGAAGTAATATTGACTACAAATAATTATGGTAATTTTGCTTTAACAATAAATGACTGATTTCTTTCCATAATGGAAGATATATTACCATATATGAAGAATTACTGCTAACATTTTAAAATTGGTCTCGGGCGCCTGGGTGGCTCAGTGGGTGAAAGCCTCTGCCTTCAGCTCGGGTCATGATTTCAGGGTCCTGGGATCCATCGATCTCTCTGCTCAGCGGGGAGCCTGTTTCCTCCTCTCTCTCTGCCTACTTGCGATCTCTCTGTCAACTAAATAAATAAAAATAAAATCTTTAAAATTGGTCTCAAACTGAAAAATGAAATATACTTTGTCTTTGAAAATTTTGTATTTTTACCAGTAGTTTTAAGGATTTTATTGAAGAATTTTCTTTTTTTGTGATAATGACAATGTTTCTAGTAATTTATACTTTACAATATTTATAATATTTATGGTAAATACTTATAGAGACAGGCTTTATGGGGCCATATATGGCACTAAGGACTATCAATAAACCTTCTCTCAACTACCTCAAAACACCCTTCTGAGTTTGGGGAAATAGAAGGTTAGAATTAGGATTATATGTAGCTAAAATTCTACACTAACACCTTTAATTTTTTTCAGAAATAATATTTTTTCTAAATTTTTCTATTTTTTACTTGAAGTTTGGTTGAAGATACCTTCACTTTTTAAAAGATAATGTCAGAGAACACTTAGGTTGTTCCGTATTTTGGTGACTGTAAATGATGCTGCAAGAGAAGTAAGGCTGTGTATATCTATGTGAATTAGCATTTCATTCTTTTGGGGCGGAGTAAATACCCAGTAGTGTAATTATTGTATCATATGGCATTTTTATTTTTAATTTTGGGGGGAATGTCCATGCTGTTTTCTGCAGTGACGGTACCAAATTACATTTCCACAAACAGTGCACAAGGGTTCCTTTTTCTTCACATTCTTGCCAACACTAGTTATTTCTTGTCTTTTATTTTAACCATTCTGACAGGTGTGAAATGTATCTCACTGTGACCTTGATTTGCATTTCCCTGATAATGGGTGATGTTGGGCATCATTTCAGGTGTCCATTAGTTATCTATATGTCTTCTTTGGAGAAATATCTGTTCATGTTTTCTGATCATTTTTTTTAAGATTTTATTTATTTATTTGACAGAGAGAAACATAGCCAGAGAGGGAACACAAGCAGGGGTAGTGAGAGAGGGAGAAGTAGTCTTCCCGCGGAGCAGGGAGCCCGATGTGGGACTCGATCCCAGGTCTCCGGGATCATGACCTGAGTCGAAGGCAGTCGCTTAACCAACTGAGACACCCAGGTGCCCCTGTTTTCTGATCATTTTTAATTGGATTATTATTATTATTTTGGTATTGAATTGTATGAGTTCTTTATTTTGGATGGTAAGTCTTTATGAGATATGTTATTTGCCAATATCTTCTCCCATTTAAGAAGTTGTCTTTTAGTTTTGTTGATTGTTTCCTTGGCTATGCAGAAGCTTTTTATTTTGATGTAGTCCCAATAGTTTATTCTTGCTTTTTTTTCCCTTGCCAATATAAAAGGTATTCTGCATACATAAGGAGAGGGTCATTGAAGAGACTTATTTGAAATAGGTGGATGGTGTAGTGTTAGTACTGCTGTCAGCTCAAAACTTAATTGAAAACGATCTCATTTTGCTATTTTTGTGGCTTAAAGGAATTACTCCATAGAAATGACTAAAATTGTTAATATATCTTATCAATTGTAACCCTAAACTCTAGTTCCCACCATTGCTTTCCATCTCTGCTACTTTCCCAGTTTCCCATCAGATGTCCCACTTTGCCCCCTCCTGCCAGGTCTCTTATTCATCACTGTTGATCTTTTTATTTTCCATCCAGCAACCAGAGTGATATTTCTAAAAACACAAACTGGATCATATTATACCCTTGCTTCAAACACTTGAGTGACTTCCCTTCTACCTAGAGTATAGCTGCCCTCCAAGTAATTGGAAATCTAAAGAAATCTAAATCCACCTGGTTAAACCACCAGCTCTTGACAATTCAAAGGATGTCTGATAATGATACCACTCTTTTCTACCTTCAACTCCTCTAATGAGCAGGGCCTCAATTCTCAGTAGATAGGACCCAACAGATGATGATTTTTGACTCACATACAGTCCTCATGTGTTTAGAGGATAGCCTTCTCCTTCTATGCAGTGACTCTGGGCCCTGTGCTCTCAGAGGTCATACAGCTGAACACTGCGTCTCATCAAGACTGGAAAAAGAGTGGGGATCATATGTGGGGATGCTTTGTGCTCTAGATTTATGGGTGGTGTACCTTATTTCCACTTATAACCCACAGGCAAGTATTCATTTGCATAGTGACACCTAATTCTAAGGAATGTTGGGAAATGTATTTAAGCTATATACTTAAAAAGAAAGATAAAATGAATTTTGTAACCATCTAACCAGTTTCTGCTGCAGGAATCAATATATTACATAATTAGTAACATTTATTGATTAATGTTATTAATAAATATATTAATATATTACTTTAATTGTTACTGAATTATATTTAAGGGAAAGTGAGCTTCCTGATCCTAAAATCCATAGTAAAAAGCTTGACTTATATCCCCACAGATGAGCTGGACAGGTGAAAGGTATTTTTCATGTGAGACCTTTTCATTCTTCATCCTCTGTGTTTGAGAAAGATTGTGGAAGTTGTGTTTCTTGCAGATCTCTCTTACCCAAAGAACAGGAGAGGAAGGAGTAGAGCTACAGGTGACTAATTTTCCCTTTAAATTCACCAGTGAAGTAACTCCTCTTCCTCCTAGGAAGGAAAGAGTAACAGATGGAGGGACACCTGGAATTGTAGGCAATAGCTGGCTATCCACAGGGATGGACACCTTGAGTAGAGAAAAAAGTCCCCCCCCTTTACTATTTACCATAGTCTGCATGATTTCACTTTTTTTTTTTTTTTAATCAACTGGTGGCTATGTGTTCCTGTGCTGGCTGGGGTGACTGATCTTGACTACCAGGGGAAATTTGGACTGGCGCTTACCCACAGAGCTGGGGAAGATCCTATTAGGAATTCAGGAGATCCCTAAGGAGTCTTAGTATTATCAATTCCTGTGGCTATGGTGAATGGAAAGCTACAACAATCCAAGGCAGGCGGGATTTGTAATGGCCTTGAGTCTTCAGAAATGAAGGTTTCGGGGGTGCCTGGGTGGCTCAGTTGGTTAAGCGACTGTCTTCGGCTCGGGTCAGGATCCCAGAGACCCGGGATCGAGCCCCACATCAGGCTCCCTGCTCGGCGGCAAGCCTGCTTCTCCCTCTCTCACTCCCCCTGCTTGTGTTCCCTCTCTTGCTGTGTTTCTCTCTATCACATAAATAAATAAAATCTTAAAAAAAAAAAAAAGAAAAAAGAAATGAAGGTTTTGGTCATCCCACCAGGTAGAATCATGACCGTTGCAGTACTTGCTGAAGACCAAGGGAAGGCAGAATGAATGATTGAAGGAGCTACAACCAAGTGACCAGTTATAGAAATGAGGACTTTAAGTGTCATGAGTATTTCTTCCTTATTTTGTTATGAATATGCCTGTCTCTCTCTCTATCCTTCTGTCTGCCAGCAGCAGAAACCAACACTGTTTATCTTTTTTTATCTTTGTTTTCTTTCCTTTATGATTCCCTATCATTAAGATGTATTGCTTTTATGTCAGTATTTAAGCATTATTAATTTTATTTCAGAGTATTTAACTTAAGGGTATCAGAAGAGTAAATATTACTTAAGGACTTTACCTCCTCTTCTGGAGAAGGATTAGTACATTTTCATTTCTATGTAGAAAAGTTTCATCATGTTAGATGGAATTAAGGCCTTGTTTTTTTTTAAAAAAAAAAAACATTCTTTTTTTTTAAAGATTTTATTTATTTATTTGACAGAGAGAAACACAGCGAGAGAGGGAACACAAGCAGGGGGAGTGAGAGAGGGAGAAGCAGGCTTCTGGCTGAGCAGAGAGCCCGATGTGGGACTCGATCCTGGGTCTCCAGGATCATGACTTGAGCCGAAGGCAGTCGCTCAACCAACTGAGCCACCCAGGCGCCCCATTAAGACCTTGTTTTTGTCTTGATGAGAAGATTAAGTATGGTTTTAAGAGATGCATATGAATTCCAAGCTGACACATGGTGGACTTGTGATGGTTAATTCCATCTCCTCGTGCCCCAAACATTGCCACTCTTGGTTCTTGGGCTTTCAGGCTTGGAATGGGGATTATACATTTAGCTCCCAATTCTTAGATCTTTGGGCTTGGACTAGGATATGCTTCGCTGGCTCTCATAGTTCTCTAGTATGCCGACTACAGATCCTGGGACCTCTTGGCCTCCATAACCACATGAGTCAGTTCCTGTAATAAATCTCTCTCTCTGTCTCTCATCTGTGTGTGTGTGTGTGTGTGTGTGTGTGTGTGTGTGTGTGTGTGTTATATCTATATTTATACTTATATTTATATTTATATATATATATATATTTTTTTTTTTTTCTTTGGAGAACCTTCACTAGTACCTTTTGGTCCATGTTGTTTTCTCTGTCCAGATCAATCACACAAAATGCTTTCATCTCCTACTGGCCAGTCACGTCTTGCCATTAAGTTGCCATCAGTTTACATATTGCTTTATAAAGAGGAATGGTTTCAGTCCACAGAATGCTTCCTTTACTATTTTACTTCAAAGCAATGTGAAAAATTTTAAACAACCTTCTAAAAATGTGTAGTTATTTTTGCATTTGTTTACCATATGCCTTTCCTTTCAAACTGTCAACTTCATGATAATATCTATCATGTCTACTTTAGTCATCTCCCTCTAACCAGTGCTGAACAAATGGTATTATAATTTGTGGTGACCAACCCTTTTTTTCTTTGGCTCTATATGCTTATATTTCTGAATGACCACTGCAGCTATACTGTAAGGAGGGTAGTGGAAATCCTCAACTTGTCTTTTATTAGCCTGATGAGGCTACTGCTCTACATCCCTGAGGATTTTAGATTTTCCAGGGCACTATAGTGAGCCTCTACCCCTAATATCTTATCTGGCATGGAAATCTTTTCAGTTTGTTCTTTGCAAGCTATAAATTAGCTTATCAGGCCAAAGAGTGAGGCTGATAAAATACCGTATTAGAATTCTATAAATATATAAGAACAATGAAGCATATGGGACACTGGTTTGCTGATATAAGTGCCTTCAAGACCTTTTTAAACAAACCTAATTAAAAATAATATAAGCACTAAATTACATAAGTCAGAATTAATTGAACTACTAGTGGATAATTTATAGACGTTGCCAAGGTAACGCTCAGAGCAGCATGATGACTTACTTAACTTGAAGGCTATTATAAGAATTATGAAAGAAAATTAGGCTATTCAGAAACCACTTTGCTTGTGGTTATAAAGATATAGATGATATATATATATACCTACAGCTAGATATAAAGAAAAAGGTTGAAATCAGATGTTTCAAAATTTAAGTTAAGCAATACAATTTTAAATATTAAAACCTAACATGAAGGAATCAGTTGATATTTAATTATAGAAATTAATAGTTTGAGCTTAATGATGAAAGTGGGTCAAAAAGAAAAAAAAAAAGGCTGACCCTCCTGCAACTAAGAGAGAACTCCACCTGCTTGTCTTCCAGCTAGAATATCAGTTTTTTCTTGATTTCAAACTTGAAAAGAAACATCAGTTCTTCTTGGGTCTCCAGCCTGTGAGAGTCAGCCTGGACCTCTGCCGTGTTCTGGTTCTCAGGTCTTTAACTTGGCCTGGAACTTTCACCACTGGCTCTCCTTGGTCTTTTCAGCTTGCCAAATGCGGAGATTGGGGACTTGTCATCTTCCATAAATCATATGAGCAAATTCCTTATGATAAGTATCTCTATTGGAAAAATAAATTTTAAAAATATATGGAAAAAGTATAATGTAATATAAAGTAAAATAAGAATGATATATATCTTCTGTTTTTCTGTTTCTCTGATGAACCCTAACTAATACACCAGCCTGACTGAAAAACCCACAGCTTAACCAGATCTGCTCACTGCAAATCCTGGTTTCTTTCCATCTGATGATCTGATACATGTCACTGAAAAAGTCACATGTCTTCCTAGTTAGTAATATAAATTATGAAATGTAATGGACACTTTACTTTTCTAATTTTTCATAATGACTGGTAGATTGACTTAAAAGTAATTTCTTCATGTATTGTAGAGAAAATACTGTGCTAAAAGAAAGATCCTTGTTACTTGGTGATTTAGCATTTTGAACGACATACATTACTTTCAGTTCTACAGAGGAGAAGGAGCATGATTCCTTCTCCACAGAGGCTGCTATGCACACAAGCTGAAGAAGTTTCAGTTCCATGTTTCTGACATGGACTCCTTCAAGGACCTCAGCAGCCATCCTAGCAAGAGGTCAATTTGTGAAAGATACGTAATTTGCAAAAATAAGATAACTGATAGACACTTGTTGAAACCTCTACCCTTTTCTACTCTGAATTTCCCCCCAACAATCTTGTTCTCTTCTCTCTTGGACAAGAAGTAGCTGTGGAAATATTTGGGGTCTTACAAGGTGAAAATGAGTTGAGGATACATACAGTTTGTATACTGTGGAATATATTTTTGGATGTGTTTGTTATGTATACCTAGTCAGTATGGAAGTTCTCTCAGAAACATACTTGATACTTTTAAATGAAAAAGCATATAAAAGATAATTTTTAGGATATCTATATTTGTGGGGTACAGGTTTCAAAAAGTGAATATTCCCAACCACAAATAGGCTTGTGTGTTATCCTGTGAGCTTATTTATGCAAACTTAATTCACAAAATATTCATCTACTATTCTGGAGAAAGACTAAACCCTCTCTATTAAAAATGATGTTACGTAGTCACTGTCATAATAGAAGTTGATGACAGTCAAAAGTCTAGGAAAAAAATTTTACTTGTTATTTAGTAGTTATTCCTAGACCTTTATATTGTTTTTCAGGATTTTGTGATATACTATGGTATATATCAGCTTTCCAAAATTTGTGAATGTTGTTTCCTCATTCTAAATAACAATTTACTTTCATTCCTAATTGTGCTTTGTCCCCAGTTGAAAAAAAAAAAAATCAGCCTCTATAAAACCTCATTTACTCATGTTCCTCTGCTTTCTCTTAGCTCAACCTACAAAATTCCAGCAGATGCTTTTTTCTGCATAGTGCGATTTCCTGGTATCCACGCTGTTATTTTATTACGCATTACAAGTGCCTGCTTGCTTTTTATCTCTTCACCTAGGCAATATTCCCCTTCAGGGTAGAGACCCCTTCTACAACCTGAGTCTGGCTCAGTAAGAAGTGATCAAAAGACACTGGGCAATGAATGGACTTAGTGAGGGTGAGTAAATGTTTTAGGGCAGGGAGAGGAGAGTTGCTGGAGGATTCCAACCCCTTGCTTTTGGCCTATTTTCCATTGTTCTGGCTCCCCCACCTCCCTGCCACTGAATAGATGGCTTTTGCTGATGCTACATATAGCATCTTTTACACAAAAAGACACAAAGCCCCAAAGAAGAAGAAAAGTGGATTGTCAGCTATTTGGTGTGGGAAGGATTTGCACAGGTCAGGCTCTTATCTCCAAAGATTTCAAAAATGCCATATGTTAGGGGAGAGGAGGAATGCATTAACCAACTTCAAGTCACCAAATTAGTGAAAAATTATGTAAGATGGAATGTTTCCAAGAGTAGCTTATTTACACAAAAAGTAAATAGCATTGTATGCATTTTAGACTTAAATCATAAGTTTAAGTTCTCTTTTAATATTGACAGAGAATTTGGGAAGTATCAGATTCACTTTAAACCACAATCTCAGTGCTAAGTAATGAAATACACAGAGAAGTGAGTGAGTAGGCTTTTTAATTCTTCCTCAGATAGGGATGCCAATGAGACAAATTAAGAAATGAAAGCTCATTTTGTGCTTCACGTAGTTTCATTAAGAATGCTCCTAACAGAAACTCTTTCCGATTTACAATTAAAGGAGAAGGCATAATTGCTGTGGTTCTTTCAATGAAGTAATCTTTGTTCTTTACATATTTTAAGAGCTTTATGGCAATATAACTCATGGGCTATAGAACTCATCCACTTAGAGGACATTCAGCGGCCATTGTCTTCAATGAGTTGTGCCACCATCGCCACAATCAACTTGAAAACATTTCATCAGTCCAAAAAAGAAATCTCTGCCCATTCACATGGCCCTCCAACCACCACAGGTTGAGGTCATCACTAATCCAATTGAACACTGTAGATTTGCCAATTCTGGACATTTCATATAAATGGAATTTTGACTGAATTCTTCCACTTTATGTTGGTTTTTGAATACAGTTTCTGTATTCTTCTATCTCAGCCACTATTCTTGCCACAACCCAATAAAGACATAAATATTATGGTGATCTTTTTTTTTTTTTTTTTATGGAAACCTCATTTGAAAAAAAGTAAGAGATCTAATTATCCAAAACACAAAGTACTCTTAAAACTCAGCAGTAAGAGCACAAGCAATGTGATTTAAGAATGGGCCAAGAACATAGACATTTCAGTAAAGAAGATACACAGATGGCAAAAGAATGTATGGAAAGATGGTCCACATCCTATATCATGAGGAAAATGAAAATGAAAATTAAAAAGAAAGAGATAGAAACTGCATACCTATGAGAATGGCCAAAATCCAGAACACTGACAATACCAAATGCTGCGAAGGATGTGGAGCAACAGGAACTCTCACTCATTGCTGGTAGGAAAGCAGACTGGTGACTCGAGTCAGCAATGCTGTGCTGTATACTTACACGTTGCTATAAGAATAGAGCTTTAGTGGTTCACAAGGACAATAATTACAGCAATGTGATAATTGTATGAAGTGAAAGGTGTATTAAGTAACTTCATTGTGGTAAACATGTCACAATGTAGGACTGTCAAATCATCACATTGTACACCTTAAACTTACATAGTGCTGTATGTCAATTGTGTTTAAACTGGACATTTTTCTTAAACGACCTTTGCAGAAGCCTCGGTGGTACAGTTGGTTAAGTTTCAGACTCTTGGGTGTGGCTCAGGTCATGATCTCAGGGTCATGGGATCAAGCTGTGCATCGTAGCTGACGCTCAGCATGGACCGAGCTGAAGTTTCTCCCTCTGCCCCTCCCCGGCCCCGTTTTCCCTCTCTCCTCTCTCGCAAATAAATAAATCGATCTTTTTTTTTAAGATCTTTAAAGGAGGGGCGCCTGGGTGGCTCAGTTGGTTGGGCGGCTGCCTTCGGCTCAGGTCGTGGTCCCGGGGACCGGGGATCGAGCCCCACATCGGGCTCCCTGTTCGTCGGGAGGCCTGCTTCTCCCTCTCTCGCTCCCCCTGCTTGTGTTCCCTCTCTGGCTGTGTTTCTTTCTGTCAAATAAATAAAATATTTAAAAAATAAATAAAATAAATAAAATAAAAAAAGAAGCCTGGAGGGTATCATGCCTGAAATAACATTTAAAAAAAAAAAAAAAAAAAAAAAAAAAAAAGATCTTTAAAGGACATTTTATAGTTGTAAATGATGAGAGAAAAAAAGACTTTTTCTTCATTACTGGCTTTGAGCAATTTGATTTTGATATGTGTTGCTATATCTTTATATATATTTGCACTTGAGTTTGTGGAATTTCTTGAATCTGTGTACCAAGGCTTTTTATTAAATTTGGAAAAATTTTGATCATTGTTTTTTAAAATATTGGTCCCCAACACTTTCTCAGGGACTCCAATTCCATCAAGACACTTGAAGCTGACTCGGAGCTTGCTAATTAGCACCCATTGTAGTCCTATGGTGATGAGCTAATGGAAATATACTGGAGGGCTTTGAGAGAGGAAGTGCAGTTAGTGGGCTATATCCAGCACCGTGATCATGCCTAAGTTTTCAGATGGTCTTCTCTGTGATTAGGTTATCAGTGTTTGCTAAATGGTGCAATGGAAGTTAGGCCTCTACCATAGCTTAGAGGTTGGGCAAAGAGTGCTATCTCCTTCGCTGGTACCTTTCAGAGAGATAGTTCCCAGCTCCTAGAGAAAGACATGCCTCGGTTATAAAGCTGGCAGAAGGCTGGGATAAGATTTATACCTCAAAGAGGTTGAGAAGGAATTTACAGTTGCTGGGTGTTGTTTTCAAAAGAAACCTAAAGAAAATGAAAGTAAGGAGCATGTCATCACAAAGAAACTTGTCTAAAGTTTAATCAAGCTGAGCGGAAGGTTACGGCCCTCTTGGTCATTTTTAATTCTTTTTAAAAAATTTTTATTTATGTATTTGACAGAGAGAAACACAGTTATAGAGGGAACACAAGCAGGGGGAGTGAGAGAGGGAGAAGTAGGCTTCCTGACAAGCAGGGAGCCTGATGCGGGGTTCAATCTCTCTGGAATCTGGGATCATGACCCAAGTCCAAGGCAGATGCTTAACAACTGAGCCACCCAGGTGCCCTGCTCATTTTTAATTTTATTATTTTTATTATTTCTGAGAAAGCTTCAGTTGATTGATTTTGCTCCTCATTATGGGCCATGTGTTCCTATTCGTTTGCTTGACATGTAATTTTTGAGTGGACTCCTGTCATTAGGAATTTTACCTTGTTGAATCGGTGGTGAATATTTTTGTATTTAAAAAAATACCTTTTTGAGTTTTTTTCTACAACCTAGTTCCATTACTTGGAGACATTTTTTTCTTTTTAGTAGTGAAGCTTTTAAGCCTGGTTAGCCTGTTTAGGTGAGAGCAGAGTAGCACTTAGACTATGGTTATTTTTCCTACCAAGTCCAGAGGCAAAAACATTCTGAGTGCTTCACCTCATGGGCTGTGTGAATTGTGAGGTTTATCTCGGGCAGTTGGAAATAAGAATTCTTCTTGCTGGCCTTATTTCAGTTGTAGGGATTATTTCTTTTAATCCTTTTGGGCGTCAGTTTTCTCAAAGTTATGCTCTGGTCACCACCCTGGTGAGTACTTGGTAGACCTCCGGGGTCTCTGCTCAGGACCCTTCTAGAACTCTTGCCCACACAAAACCTCAACCTGCCTTATTCCCAGCTTCACCTCAACTCAGGGAGACCACCTTGCTTTTCTTTCCTAATCTATGTGCTGAAAATTCCCCCCCCCCCCCCGGCAGTAAATGAGCAATTTGGGGCTATTTTTCTTTGTTGTCCATTTCTTTGGAAACGCCCGATAATCAGTGTTTTTACAACTTTTAGTAGTTTCAGGCCGGCAGATGTGGTTTTTGCTACTCATCCTAATTCACAGCCACTATTGTTTTGACCGTATATTAGAAGTATGGTTTTCCATCCTGTTTCCCTTACATATGGCTTTCAAAAAAAAAAAAAAAAAGTGGTTCGTTTTTTGTTAGAATATGTTTTATATATGTTTGGTTATTCATGATAACTTGTTTTAAAATAATAATGTTTCGGGGCGCCTGGGTGGCTCAGTTGGTTGGGCGACTGCCTTCGGCTCAGGTCATGATCCCAGAGACCCGGGATCGAGCCCCACATCGGGTTCCCTGCTCGGCAGGAAGCCTGCTTCTCCCTCTCTCACTCCCCCTGCTTGTGTTCCCTCTCTGGCTGTGTTTCTCTCTGTCAAATAAATAAATAAAATCTTTAAAAAAAAATAAAAAATAAAAAATAAAATAATAATGTTTGTATTAAATATCTTTTCTTCTTTTCTGGATTAAAAAAAGTACAAAAGTTACTATCTTCTTTTAGGTAACATTTTATTTTATTTTTTTTTTTTTTACATAAATTCTAACCTGTTAATCATCTTCCTTTTGCTAACTTGTTGAGATACAGGATTTCAATCTCTCACTTTCAGATAATATTCACACTGGAAAATTACATAGAATAAACTCTAGCTTATCTTACTCCTTTTATGAAAAACAAAGTAATTTGAGGCCTGAAAGTCTGATTGTCCAAGGTCTAAGAAGAACTGTAGTAGGACCAGACCTAGAACACAATCTTCCTGATATTTCTAGTATCCTTTTGAATACTCTTCTGGTACTCTTTTATAAAAATGCTAGAAATTTTATTGGGAGTCTGTGACTGAGAAATATAATTTTTGTTGTTGCTGTGATTGAGTACCTGAAATTGTTAGAAATGGATAAATCAAAAGTTAAGAGGGGAAAAAAAATCAATATCTTTAGATTCAACATAGAATAAAGGAAAGTGGTTGATTTCCCTGTTCATCAATCATTGTACAAAATAACATTTCCTTTTTTCCTTTTTTTAAAATAACTTATTTCTATTGGTAAAGCAAGTTTGTATAAACATCTCTTGATGAACATCCACACAAAGAACTGCACCCATTGACTTCTCTTATTAGATTTTTTTTATCTAAAATATATCCTAGTTAACTTCTTGACAAAATACAAATTAAATTTCTCAGATGAACGTTCTCTGCAAGTCATGATTAATCCTCCATTGACCAGTATGATATTCTTTGATAACTTTGTGGATAAATCTGGTAGGAATAATAAATTATTCTTTGGCACTCTAATTGGCTTTCCTCTGGCCTTTGAGTGATTGTGTGGACAGAAATCAGCTAACAGTAAAATGTGTAACCTTCGATTATTGAAGCAAGTACTGAGCCTGCACCTGAAGCAATTGGGCACCAGGTAGTATTAGAGAATGGTGTTATACAAAATGAATACTTTCCAATGGACAAAATAGAAATGTCATTTTTCATACTCTTGATTTATAATCTTATGACTAGATGTAACTCTTGGACGAACTATCCTTTGTGATTTATCTGCACCCCCACAACCACATACAGAAAAAAATCTATAATGTGTATATTACATGGTTTCTAAATGAAAATCAAGTATCTTTAATAGATACACGTTTTTTTTGTTGTTGTTAAGATTTTATTTATTTGTTTGACAGAGAGAAACATAGCTAGAGAGGAAAAACAAGCAGGGGGAGTGAGAGAGGGAGAAGCAGACTTCCCACCAAGCAGGGAGCCCGATATGGGGCTCCATCGTGGGACTCCAGGATCATGACCTGAGTAGAAGGCAGATGCTTAATGACTGAGCCACCAGGCGCCCCAGGACTGTAGATTAATAGATCCTATACTTCCAGAGTTGGGCAACTTTCCAAGTATGCTCATGCACAAGGATAAGGGGATTTTACAAGCAGGGGGACTGTTGCTTTTTAAGCTTTTTACTGTAGAAAATATCACCTACATACAAAAACAGAAACAATATACTATCATGAACCCCAATTTTTCCATAAGCTATATTTTTTTAAAAAGGTTTATTTATTTATTTATTTATTTGACACAGAGAGAGATCACAAGTAGGCAAAGAGGCAGGCAGAGAGAGAGGAGGAAGCAGGCTCCCTGCCGAGCAGAGAGCCTGATGTGGGCCTCGATCCCAGGACCCTGAGATCATGACCTGAGCTGAAGGCAGAGGCTTTAACCCACTGAGCCACCCAGGAGCCCATCCATTAGCAATATTTAATAATAATTGTCTCTTGGCTAAACATTTTTAACCATACCAAATCCATCCACATTACAGCTTTGGATTAGTCTATCTGGACCTATTTCTGTATGCATCTCAAAACACAAGGACTCTTGTTAAACATAGTGATACCGTTCTGAAACTTAAAATAGTAACAATAACTTGCTAATATCAAATACTTGGTTTTCAAATTTCCAGTTTTTTTAAGAAATACCAATTTTGTTTTCACAGTTTACTTATTTGAATCAAAAATTAAATAAAGTTTAGGTATTCTACATGCATGTCTTTTTAAGTGCATTTTAATATGTATGTTTTTTCCTCTATGCAACTTTTTCTTTTATTCCTTCTTATAATTTGCTTATTTTCTTCAAAAATAGTTTATGTATCCTTCAGGAACCTATTCTGGATTTTATAATCTGCATTTATACATTGTATGGTTTGATATGTTACTCTGTCTTCTGTATTTCCTACTAAATGTTAGTTTGATCAGAAGGTATGACTTGATTCAATTTCAAGACTGTCTTCCAGATAATATGTTCTTCATTAGGAAGCACATGGTATTTGTTTCTTTGTGGTGCCGATAGACTGATGCTCATTTCAGTAATTAGGAGTTGCAAAATTGTAATATTCGAATTATATTATTTCTTCTGAAGTTATTATTTGGAACATATATTTTTTTAAGATTTTGTTTATTTATTTATTTATTTTTTGACACAGAGAAAGCAAGCACAAGCAGGGGCAACAGTAGTCAGAGAGAATGGGAGAAGCAGGCTTCCGGAGCCTGATGCAGGTCTTTATCTCAGGACCCTGGGATCATGACCTGAGCAGAAGGTATATGCATAACTGACTGAGCCACCCAGGCACCCCTATTTGGACCATTTAAATAAAAAGAACTTCCTCTTCAGGGCACCTAGCTGTCTGTCTCAGTTGGTGGAGTATGCAACTCTTGATCTTGGGGCTGTGAATTTGAGCCCCACTTGGGTGTAGAGATTACTTAAAAATAAAAAAAAATACATTTTTTTAAAAATAGAACTTCTCATACAATATTTCTTTTTTAAAAAATATTTATTTATTTATTTATTTATTTATTTATTTATTTATTTATTTGACAGAGAGAAACACAGCCAGAGAGGGAACACAAGCAGAGGGACTGAGAGAGGGAGAAGCAGGCCTCCTGCCGAGCAGGGAGCCTGATGTGGGGCTGGATCCCGAGTCTCCAGGACCATGACCTGAGCCGAAAGCAGCCGCTTAACCAACTGAGCCACCCAGGCGCCCCCTCATACAATATTTCATTCACTTAGACATAGTTGGGATAAAAGGTAGATTACTTTCCCTTTCTTTACCAATTTACAGAATAATAAATTGGGTCACTAGCATCCCCCAGTATCAAATTAGGTTTTTAAAGTATTATTATAAATTTGTGAACTTAAACTTATTGGATGTTTTTCATAGTACCTGTACTTATCATCCTTATGATATTCAAAAGAGCAAAACCTTTTTTATATTAACAACTGAGAACATTTGATGAAATCCTAGTAATGTTTTATAGTTTACTTATTCTATGGTACTACAAGATATATACACAATGGTAGGGCTCATCTTCAAAGAGTCCTGAGTTCTTATAACAGGAGATATCTTAAAACCACAGTCTGTGCATGGATGAGTACATTGCTTCTCTGATTGTCATTATTTCAGGCCATTTTAATGGAAAAAAAATGGGAAATTTATGAATATGTTAAATCCTTGTCACTCTGCTTAGTCAGTTTCTTTTTCTTTTTCTTTTTTTAAAGATTTTATTTATTTGACAGAGAGAAACACAGCGAGAGAGGGAACACAAGCAGGGGGAGTGAGAGAGGAAGAAGCAGGCTTCCCGCCGAGCAGGGAGCCCGATGTGGGACTCGATCCAGGGTCTCCGGGATCATGACCTGAGCCGAAGGCAGTCACTTAACCAACTGAGCCACCCAGGTGTCCCAATTTCTGATATCGTTTTTAATATTTTATTTTGATTCCTTTTGGATTTTTAACCTTTTATTTCTTTACCTTATCTCTTAAGACATTATCCGTTGCATTTCCTTGCTCTTATATTCCTTATAGCTTATTCTGAAATACTTTTATTTCTAATTCTTTTTCTAATACTGTGACATTTCTGAGTTTCTCTAATTCTTGAGTATGTTACTCTTTCATACTATGTATAATTTTATTTTTTTTGTTTGGGTCACAGTGAAAAATTTGACTCATTTTTTTTTTCTCTAGTGGGCATGTATTTCTTGAATATTCTCATTATCTATAGCATACTTCCATTGTCTGTATGAGCATCATTCCTTTCTTCATTCTTTTGTTGTTATGGTAGCATTACACATGATTCAACCATGATTCTTTTCTGTTACTCATGCTTACATAGAAAGAGAGTGGATGAAGAAGTATTTTCTAGCTTCACTACAGCTCACTATTCAGTATTTGTGTAAAGTGCCCTAACTTTATGATTTTGTCTTGTCATTTCCCAAACCCCCTGACTCTGTGTTCCCTAACTGGTTTGTCTCGATCACTCTGCCTTTATTGCCATTCTTCCTTCCATATGGATTCTATTCTCAGCATTTCCCACTTTAGTGCAGGATGGTCTTTTTTTGTTGTTGTTTTTTAAGATTTTATTTATTTATTTGAGAGAGCTAGAGAGTGAGAGAGAGCAGGAGCATACAGAGAGAGGGAGAGAGAGAGACTCTCAAGTGCAGTCCTCACTAAACAGGGAGCCCAGTGCAGGGCTCCATCCCACATCCTGAGATTATGACCTGAGCCGAAATCAGGAGTCAGACGCTTGACGGCTGAGCCACCCGGGTGCCCCTAGGCTGTGTGTGTCTGTGTGTGTGTGTGTGCGTGTGTGTGTGCGTGTGTGTGTGTGTGCGTGTGTGTGTGTGTGTGTTTTAAATATTTTATTTATTTATTTGACAGAGAGAGAGATCACAAATAGGCAGAGAAGCAGGCAGAGAAATAGGGCGAAACAGGTTCCTTGCTGAGCAGAAAGTCCAGTGTGGGACTCGATCCCAGGACCCTGAGATCATGACCTGAGCCAAAGGCAGAGGCTTAACCCTGTGAGCCACCCAAGTGTCCCTAGGATGTGTTTTTAAAGGAAGTTTTGTCTGTTTTTGTTTTTGAGAGTATACAGGATATAGATTATTGAACTTCGGACTTCACTGTAGGCCTCTTGCTCTCACTCACCAATAAGAATGTGTAAAACTCCCTTAGTTTCATGTACTGTTTTCACACCGACCTGAAACACTTTCTGGGTAGATGTGCTGTCAATTTCGGGGTTCTCCTTTTCTCAGAGTATGTTGTTTCCACTTAATTTTCTCAAATAGATGCTGATATTCTTCAGTTCTTGAAGCTGAGTAGATTGTATTAACACATCTCTTACCTTAGGGTTTATAGGGAAAACTTGTCACTTCATTTTGCTGTAGGGTTCCCTAGGTTCCAATTTTGTTATTGTCATTGCTCTGCCTGTTTTCATGGAGAGATTTGCAGACTCTAAAAGGACTACTACCACGACGCCACTGCCATCTTCCCATAGGATAGTTATATGGATTCCCAAACTTTATATGCCATCTTCAAAAATCCATTTGCCTAAAGGACTTTGTACTTTTCAAGTGAGTTCTCTTTTCCTACATTACTCTCCATCCCCTATTCAAGTGAAAGTCATGCTTATCTCCCAACCCGTGTGATTTTAGAGCACTTTGCTAGAGTGGGGAAAATGCGCAAGTACCAAACATAGAGATATTTTAAAATATTGGTGTTGAGAAACCAACTAATCAGTGGATCACAAAACCTTCGTCATTTCAAGTAGTTTACACTTTTCTTTTTCACAAAAATACTGGAATAGGACCTAATGGATTGGTCAGTTTATAGATAATAAAAAACTAATTTGGGGGTGCCTGGATGGCTCAGTGGGTTAAGCCTCTGCCTTTGGCTCAGGTCATGATCTCAAGGTCCTGGGATCGAGGCCCACATGGGGCTCTCTGCTCAGCGGGGAGCCTGCTTCCTCCTCTCTCTCTGCCTGCCTCTCTGCCTACTTGTGATCTCTCTCTCTGTCAAATAAATAAATAAAATCTTTAAATAAATAAATAAATAAATAAAATAAGAAAATTAAAAAAACTAAAAGTCAATTTTGCTATAAGATTGAAAGTGGCTTTCTCACTTATTCAGAAAGATAGGAAAAAACAACACAAGCAATGCATTTGCTATAACAAAACATCTTCATTTTTATTAACAAGTGATCAACTTTCTTAGTGTCTACATTTTAAAAAGAATAGAGAAAACTGATGGTAATTCTTATTTCATTCTATCAATAAGTAATTTCATCCATGGATACACAAACTAATTGAAAAAATGTATCTATCCATCTCGTTAAGAAATGCATTTCCAGAAAATGATTAGTTTATATTTAATAATTACTTATCACAATATGTGCTATCTTGTCTTGTTTTTACACAACCATGTACCCATAATAATTGTAGAAGAAATTCAATCCAAGGAAACATTTTAACATTTGGAGCCTTACAGTCACAATATATGTGCATATACTTTATATATGTATTTTTATTACATTTTATTGAGTAAAAATATTTTCAAATATAAACCTGTTACAGTGTGATGATCTGGGGAAGGTGGAATAGAAATAAAAATTGAAGAAATAAGATTAATGAACTTTTTTGACTAGATGATACTGTCACATTTCTGTGGTTTTTATATATTAACTTTCAGTAAGATGTGATGCGTCCATTTTACCTAAAATATTTAAAATTCAGCAGAAATGTCATTTTTTGAATCTACATCAATCTATTATTTAGTCAAATTTAAAAAAAAATAAAGAATACATTAGCATGAGAGCAAAACAATTTAAATACCACTAAGATTAGCTGTTTAGTGTTTTTATTTTTTTTATTTTTTATTTATTTATTTTTTTAAAGTTTAGTGTTTTTATTTTGACTTGAAGAATAGAAAAAATTAGCCATGAACATAGTTAAACACTGTTTTGTGTCTTTACTGCCATTCTTTAAGGCTGAGGGAGGGAATTATTTGAAGTTTAGTTTAAATGATTTTGGCTAAAATGTTTGCAGCTGTGATAAATTTTGAAGGCTTCTCCGTGCACTTAGAGTTAATTAGAATACTTGGAAACTTTACCTTGCTGTCAGCTATCCCTGGGTCCACTGCATTGGGGTCACTTTCTGTTTGGGCACATTTCCTCCTTACTTTCCTGACTTTTCCTAAGACTATGGTATGGCCACCAGAACCTGCCTAACTATGAAACACTTTGTCTTAGACTCTGTACTATTTGATATTCAATACTTACTCCAAAAGTGAAATTATAAATGTATGCATCAACATGAAGGCAATGGGAAGAGCCATTGCAGTGTGTCAACCAGCATCAGTTTGATCACATTACAAAAAAAATGACTCAACTTTCAGTGTGAAGAAGAGATTTCGGGGGTACAGGTAATGAGGAAACTTCTGTGAGTCTGTTGGTAATCCAGAAAAAAAAATCAGGTATCCTAAGTTTGGCTGGGAGATGTGGAGTGTTGAGAAATAAACAAGTGAAAGAAATTGTAATGCTTGGTGATTCAGTGAATGTTGGAAATGTATAGGGTTAGAGAAAGGGAGAAGTTATGGATTTCTGACCTTATTTATGGAGTTGCTTTCCACCAAAGGAGACATATCATGAGGCAGAGAAACTTGAGAGGAAATGATAGTGTATTCAATACTGAGTATACTGAGCTTGAGGTAAGAATGTTTGGTGGGATTTGGGATTTATGAGTATAAGAAAGAAATGTAAACAATGAACCATGAGGTGGTGGTGGAAGTCATGGGAGCAAATGGGATCCCCCTGTGTTGGTATATTGAATGAAACCAAAGACGGTTTGGAGGGTTAGTACCAGGTAAGGCAGACAGAAAAAGGGAAACTGCAGAGAAAGAAAATCTTTCCTCCCATGAACCAGAAGAAAAGAGGGTTTGAACAAAGGCATTATTAATAATAATCAGATTCTGCCATGGTTTCAAGTTAAGGACAAGGTTGAATATTGTGTGTTGGGAAGTATTGGGAATGGGTGTAGTAAAAACATAGAGGAATGAATGAGAGGGGAGCATGGGGAAAACGTGAACATGAACAGCTCTTCCAAGGCACTTGAAAGTAAGAGAAAACAGAGCTGGAGAAGAAACCCGAAAACCAGAAAAGAGGTGTTTTTTCCAAAGGGGGGGGGGAGAAAAAGTGAGAGAAGGAGAGGATCTTCTATACTTGATCTCTCATACTTCACTTTCCAACTAAGTGGAAACTATCAAGGAACTAAATGTTGAAGGAGAAATCATGAGATATTGAAAATCCAGGAGAGGAACGGTTCTTAGAATGAGTTAGTCAAGTTCCCCAAAGGTACCAAATCCTGACTGCAAATGGAATGATTAGTGTTAGCTCTAGGAAGGGTATTTAAGTTCTTTAACAAGAGGAAAGAAGAAAAGATTTGTATAGATGCATGAAAATTTGTAGATTATGTTACAAGAAGTTGAGGATCTTTCCTATATATAGCTTCTTCTGCTTTTCCATGAATGAAGCTGCAAGATCGTTTGTTGAGAGTTATGAGAGAAATTATGGGATTGGTGTTTGAGGAGATTGAACTTTGTTGTATTATTAATAATATTGACATAAATATTGAACACAGTATTTCACAAAGACCAGATCTTTGGGATAAGCAATAACTACCTAATAATTTTAAATTATTTTTTAGGATAAAATGTGAAGCAAAATCAAAATAACAGGGTATGTTAGATTATATTTTTGTGCCATTTTTGAAATGAAATTTTTTTCCTGCTTGATATAAATAAGAAAATATTTTTATTTGTAAGTTATACAATATTTTTGTTTTCCAGACTCATCTTCAAAAAGACTTTCTACTCCATGCTAATTTGAATGTAGGAGAATAAATGTTTACATGTAGTGTTGCTAATTTCCCAGAAGCAAGTTATGGCAGATATTTCTGAAGTCAGAGATGTGAAAAGTTGCCTGGTTTAACCTTTCACAAATACTGCAGTATGAAAAGAGGAATTTTAAAGAGTAATTTTGGAATTATATTATGATGCAATTTCAGAAAAAGAAGTCTTATAAGAGACTATACTGAAGTAACTATTAAGTAAAAGGACCTGAACTTGGAAAATGCTTTCTAATGCTGACTCATTCACTTCCTCAGGTACCTTCTATTTCTGTCACTTTCAGTTTAAGTAATGTGGTATATTACTTGTGGATAACATTCATAATTCTGCTAAAATAATCTTTAACATCTACACATCTATAGCTTTCAACTTTTCAGCTGCTAATTATATTTTAGTTATAACTCCATTAATCTGAACCTGAAGTTTAATAGGTTAAGTAGCAAAAATAAGGTGATTTTGAGTCCAAAGTATAATTTAAAAATGATCAAAATAACTCAGATTTTCATAGGGAAAAGTATAGTTGTTTTATTAATCTGGCCATTGGGTTTTTTTTTTCCACTGTCTTACTGCTCTCATTACTTTCACTGTACAATATTCATTTACTGTTTTTATTTTATTTTTTGCTGTTTCCTGCAAGGAGTATGTAGGAACAGTGAGAAGGCCAGAGTGACTAACAGAATAAGAGGTAGGAGAAGGAGAAAAGCACTGAGGGGTTCCAGGACCAGGCAGATGGTAAGGGCTTTGACTTGTACTCTGAATGGATTGGGAAGCCACTGGAAATATTTGAGCAGCAGAGTTGCATGATTTGATTTACTTCAAAAATGCTTTATTGAAAATTATGTTTTGGGAAAGAGACTATAGAGCAACACAGAGAAGCAGAGATTGTGGCAGCTATTAAAATAATTGGTATGAGAGATCATGGTGGTGTTCGATCAGGGCAATCGAGAAATGGTTGAGTTTATTATATAGTTTAAAGGCAAAATTGAATTATTTTGAATTTAGCTTGGATAAGATATGTCAGAGAAAGAAAGGAATTAAAAATAAATCCAGTATCCTTGGTTTGATCAAAGGGAAGGATAGAGCTGATACTTACTGAAATGGCAAAGATAGGCACAGAAACAGGGTTAGGGGAGTTCTTAATTTGTCTTTGCAATATGTTAAGTTTTAGATACCCATAGAAGTGACAAGTAAGAAGTTGGGTCCAAAGTTCAAAGATCTACAAGGTGGAACTAGACATTTGGAGATTGTCAGAATTTTGACTAGTATGCATTGTTGTGAGTGCATATCAGCTGTCCAAAGGAGTGAATGCATCAAGGGAACAGGTCCAAGAACTGAGCTTTAAAATACTTCAAACTCTGACTATATTTTCCAGTGTTTCTAGTAAATATTTTTTAAAGATTCTATTTATTTATTTGACAGAGAGAAACAGCTAGAGAGGCAACACAAGCAGGGTGAGCAGGGAGAAGCAGACTTCCTGCCGAACAGGGAGGCCGATGTGGGGCTCGAACCTAGGACTCCAGGATCATGACCCTAGCCAAAGGCAGATGCTTAATGACTAAGCCACCTAGGCACCCCGAATCTTTGCTATTTTATTCATGTTCTTGGTTTCTTCATATGTCTGGGATTTTCCACTGTCAGTTAAAAATGAAAATGGAATTACTTAGATAATTGGTGTGGATTTCCCGTACTGTATGAAAATTCATTTTCCTGCCTCTTCTCTCCTTTGAGTGGTAACAATGATTGCAGTCCTTTTGACAGTGAGAGAGCTTATTGACTGATCTAATTCCCTAAGAATTAATGGTGAATATTTCAGAAGTAAAACTAAGGACATTCAATTACCAGAAGGGGTTGGATTTTACTTTGGTGAGCTCAAACCAAAATCTGATGCTTTGATTTCTTTGATTTTACCCTTGCAATTCATTATTTTCTTTAGCAAAGTGACTTTTATTTTTAGTTTAGTTTAGCCAGAGATGAATGCCATATTGTTTATTTACATGGAGGTAGGGTGAGACATACATGGACAGACTGAACTCCATGGCATTGTGTCATGTTCCACACTTGCCTTCCATTGCGCGTTCTCCATATTACTAACTCTCTGTACTTGACACATAAGCCCCCTCATACCGTTGTAGTTCATTTCTGGCATGTGACTATGAGCTTTCTGCCTTTCAGTAAACTATAAAATGGCTTTTAGCTTTATAATTATAGATGTAGCTACCGGTTTATGATTAAGAACTCAGGTAATGAATTTGACAAGAACATTCTTAAAATATGCTTCTTCCAGTTACTAGCTTAGTGAATTTGGGGAAGTTGCTTAAGCCCAGTAAAAATATGGCTTATTTCATTAAAGTAAAGATAGTAATACATAACACATAGGATTACTCCATCTTTAACTAAGGAATTATTTGTCAAGTACTGTCCCTAGAGACAAACACATAATATTACCATTAACAATGATAATGTTTTGAGTAATATTTTAATTATTAATAGGTAGTATAATGTTTGCTTTTATTTTCTAATTTATTGTGGAATTACTTACAAATTATAAAAATTCTGAAAATATTTACCTACATACTTTAGGGGAAAATATATTTTGTTAATATAAATTATTTATTTTGTTATGTTATTTATTTTGTTAATAATTTTATTAACATTTTAATATTTATAATAGTAAATAAATATTTAAATATTTATAAAATAAATATAAATATATTTATAAAATATTTTTAAAATATTAAATCTTAGATAAAATTTAAATTTTATTTTTTTAATATAAATTATTTATTTTGTTAATATAAATTTATTTAATAAATTTAGCAAAATAAAATATTATATGTATATGTATTACACATTTTGTAGGTTTATTAAGTTTTTTGTTTCTGCTGAAAACTGTAAGGTTAGGGGGAAAACTACTCTGCATTTCCAGGATTTTTCTTATGTTCCTGTGTTTCTTTTTATAGACTATTTTTTAGAGCAGTTTTAGATTCACAGCAAAATTGAATAGAAGATACATACATTTCCCCTATGCTCCCTGTCTCCAGTCTCCACTTAGGCACTCCCTTCTCTATTATCGGTGTCCTCTACCATAGTAATACACTTGTTACAAATGATGAACCTACACTGACGCATCACTGTCCTAGTTTACCTTAGAGTGTACTCTTGATGTTGTGCATTCTCTGGATTTAGACAAATGTATAATGACATGTAGCCACCTATGTAATACCAAATAGTTTCAATGCCCTAAAAATCTCTGTGCTCCACCTAGTCATGCCTTCCTCCTTGCAACCCTGAAAAGCACTGATTTTTCTATTGTTTCCATGGTCTTTCCTTTTCCAGAAAGTCACAAAATTAGAATTATATAGTAAGTAGCCTTTTCAGATTGGCTTCTTTCACTTAGTAATATATCTTTAAATTTCCTCCATGTCTTTTCATGGCTTTTTAGTGCTGAATAATGTTCCATTATCTGGATATGCCATAGTTTATATATCCTGTTTTTGTACTAATTCATTGGCATCTTTCATAAACATATTTTTACCAGTTCTAGCATTGTATAGATGTATTTTTCCTTGGCCCAAGTTTGCCTGAGTTATCATCTATATACTCTTTAGACTTCATAAAAAATAGACACTAAGTAGGATTACAAACAGTCCTATATTAAAAATATTCAAGACTATAAGATGAGTATCAATTGGATTTGTTTAGAATTCATTTGGTCAGTTACCAGGATTCTGTGTGGTAACCAAGTTTTGCCCAGTTTTTCAACTGGTGAGTTTGTATTTATTTGAGATTTGCTGATTTGTTTTCTAATAACCGAGAATTTTTCAAATATAAGGAATAAATGGTTTAACTACATTAATTAACACAGCAACAATAAAGCCACCAGAATCCACATAAAAAACAATGAACAAAGAACTAAACTAAACTAAAAGCAAAACAGAAGACTAATGAGGATTATCCCAGAGCCAGACATTGGAGCATATGTGATTATAATTTTAACTTCTCCTTTTTTTCAGTTTAACATTATTCCTGGTCAGCATGAAAATGAAACGGAAGAAATATCAAGAGATACAAAAGAAGAACCAAAATCTCAAAACAGCAAGGATAGACTGATCTACGAGTTAAGAGCTGAGGTAAGATATTAGAATAAGATTATAATACCAAAACACACCTGAAGATTATTTAGTGATATACTATTTTAAAAAGTATATGGGAGGCATTGTCAGTTACTTGCTGAAGAAGGATGCTGCCAAAAATAAAAAGTAATATCAGTTTATATGGGACTTAAAATGCTAACGGGTGATACTGACTCCTCACTAGATCGGAATTATCTGACTATTATAAAGACAAAATATTTGAGTAAAAAAACCACATGTAGCCAATATAATTCTAACTGTGAGTAAAAACTTTTTAAAAGTTCAGTTGGCTACTGGAGCTAACGTGTTATTTTCAGGACTAATGACTTACAAGCGTGTTGCATGTAGTTTCTGGTGGAATTAACATGGCTGCTGGCAGTTACCAACAGTGAGAGACAAGCCAGGGTGACCTCACTCTTGTTAGTTAATTCATTTCTTAGGTATGACAAGTGAAATGGTGGGAACATTTATCTTCAACACTACTACTACCATCACCACCAAAGAATTTTCACAGATTATAAACTCTGTTTTCCCTGTCATGTTGATAAAGGAGGAATTATTGTTCCTACAGATAGGAGATTGAATTATTTGCATTGCCTAGAAAATAGTGTTAGTGCCCTAAAAATGGGAAATCATAAATTACTTATTTTGTATTGTAATTCTGGAAGAATGTCTTAGATATCAATGTGTAGCAACAATTCAGGAAATATAGGCTGGAAGGAAGATTTGTATTAGATGCTTTCTTCTTTATAAGGGTCCGTAAAGACCGAGCTCACAACACAGTATATTTTATATCAGAAGAACATAGTGCAGTGGAAAGTGCATAGATCATAGATTTCGGAGCCAGAAGCAGCTCCATTACTGATTACTTTATTCTGGTCAAATCCTTATGTCTAAGTCTCAGTTTACAGGTTGATTGAAATAATGGAAGTAAGGATAATAAAAGTCATCACAGAATTTAGGAGAAGGTCATAGGGGGAAAATTGTTGGAGGCAGCATGCCTTGATTTGGGGAGTTACACTTAAGTCGTTAAGGAGAAACAGCTCTTCCTGATTGCATTAGCACCATTCCTTGCCGCCTCTTCCACAAGTCACATAAAGAAAGAGGTGGTGGGTGAGGAAAGGCATATGAAGAGAACCGTGATGAGAAAGGCTGATGTGTTAAAAATGATTCTTCCTACCAATTAGGTCAAAGGGAAAATGGTGGTTTGTGTGATGGCTATTGTCTAATAGGAATCAAACCATCAGGAGAGGCACCATTTTTTCTTGGTCCTGAGATCTGAGAACATCTTAGATTAAGCTTTGCACAACATGTATGAAAGCTTACTTAGCAGTTAGAGACAAAAACAGAGAAAGATACATCTGGCTATTTATTATAACTCTCCTCAAAAGTCAAGGACATGATCTTATATCATTTTCTAAAGCACTGGGAGCCGTAACAGCATAGGATCTCTGACGTACAACTTTTTAACTTTGATTTAGTAAAAAAGTTCAGAGACTCATTTATTAATTATATGGCCTTGTATTAGGTGTTTCATATCAATGTAGCTTAACTGTGTTTCTTATTTAAGATAAAGACCTTTTACCACCTAAAAGTAGTCTCCCACAAGACACTCAAGTATGAAAGCTGAAAGCAAATGGAAGAGATGAATTGGCTACATCTGACTGTGCATTTAAGGAGTATAATCAGTTGGATTAAGCTGAGGAAAGAAAGCTTTGTTCAAAATAAAAATATTATATTAAATAAAATATTCAGACAGATTCTTTTATTTTAAAGATTTCATTTATTTATTTGACAGAGAGAAACACAGCTAGAGAGGGAACACAAGCAGGGGGAGTGAGAGAGGGAGAAGCAGGCTTTCCCACTGAGCAGGGAGCCTGATGCGGGGCTAGACCCTGGGACTCTGGGATCCTGACCTGAGCTGAAGGCAGACACTTAACAACTGAGCTACCCAAGTGCCCCGAGACAGATCCTTAAGAGAAACAATGAGCTTGTGTGTGCGTGTGTTATATATATGAGCATATGTGTTCATTTTAATTTTAAATTACCTTAGAAGCTATTTTTTTCTTTAGAAAAGAAGACAGCCACCCTTTGTTGGCATTATTTTATTTTTTACACTGGCTATGTTGAGGTCTCTAAAATCATATCATGATGTGTACTATGTTTTCATAAAAACCATTGTGTGATTGTGCCATACCTTAATTCAAATATAGCCTATTTTTTAAAAATCAGGTTTTTGGGGTGCCTGGGTGGCTCAATCAGTTAAGCATCTACCTTCGGTTCAGGTCATGATCCCAAGGCCCTGGGATTGAGTTCTGCATTGGACTCCCCGCTCCGCAAGGAATCTGCTTCTTTCTCTCCCTCTGTAGGTCCCCCTGCTTCTGTTCTTTCTCTCTCTCTCTCTCTCTCTCTCTCTCTCTCTCTCTCTCTCAAATAAATAAAATACTAAAAAAATAAAATAGGGTTTTTTTAAGATATGTAATCAGTATTGCAGTTTGTATGTGCACATTTATTTTGGACATTTAAAATGGCTTAGGGTAAATTCCTAGAAATAGTATGG
Organism: Spilogale gracilis; assembly: GCA_004023965.1. NCBI lineage: Eukaryota > Metazoa > Chordata > Mammalia > Carnivora > Mephitidae > Spilogale > Spilogale gracilis. The sequence continues at coordinate 117,517 of PITA01004074.1, forward strand.
CTTGGTCAAGAGAATGTTTATTTTAAAAAAAATTTTTTTAAAGATTTTTTAAAGATTTGACAGAGAGAAAACAGCCAAAGAGGGAACACAAGCAGGGGGAGTGAGAGAGGGAGAAGCAGGCTTCCCGCTGAGCAGGGAGCCCGATGTGGGACTCGATCCCGGGTCTCCGGGATCATGACCTGAGCCGAAGACAGTTGCTTGACCAGCTGAGCCACCCAGGTGCCCCTTATTTAAAAATTTTTTTTTTATACACATCACCAAATTGTCCTTTAGAAAAATCATATCAATTAATTTACATTCTAACTCACTTGCAATGTATAAACATTCTCATTCCATTATTCTATAGCCAACAGTGTATATTATTTTTAATGCTTTCCTAACTGATAGACAAGGTTATTTTAATTTGTATTTTACTTATCTATACATAAATTTCTAGTGGTTTGCTTATTTTTACTGATAATAATGTTCATTAAAATAGCTACCATTTACTGAGAACTACAAATATGTCACATTTATAGTGCTGGGCCACTGGAATATAAGGTCTCTTATGAATTTTTATACCTTTTTAATTTTTTTTTATTTTTGTTAAGTTTTTAATTCCAATTGCAGCATAGTTAATATACTTCTTTTTGTTACTTTTTTTGTTTTATGATCTGTATGTAGTTTTGTCTACTTTTAAAGGAAAGAGCCTTGGAGAATTTACTTTGCTCAAGGTTACAGAATAACCTCAAACATTGTTGAAATAATTTCTTACTTTTGTTGTCATTTAGTTCTCGTTTTTCAGAGGTACACACTTAGACTCTGGTTAGACCACTTATCAAGGCCACATAGCTAATGAGTTTGAATCCAAAAGTCAGATGGGGCCAGTAGTCAGTTTTCGACATTGCTGACCGGGTCTATCACCTTGTGAGTTTATTAAGGAAATGTAACAATTTTCCAACAATATTTCTTGAATTGGAAAAAAACAGTCTTTTAATATTAAACATCACAACTTTTTAAATATTGGTGATCTCCATTTATGATGAACAACTTTTAAACTGTTACAAATTCTCTCTCAATAGTGTTGTTTTCACCTCACCAGTATGTTCTCCCTATTTCTTACTCTGCCTCATTTTTTTCCAAAGTAAGCTCATTTTAGAAATTTGGTCAGAGAAATTTGAAACACAGCATTGACAGAAAGGTCCCAGAGTGTTTACATAATTGGCTCTTCTGGTCCATGTGTGAGGAGGTGAATTCTCTGAACACCAAGTCACTGGATGAATGGCTATGTCATTGGTATGTGCATATATGTAACACATACATTTCATCTGTTCTCCATATTTAAGACCAAGGCCCTTCAAACTAGAAATGAAAAGTTTTTTTAGAATGGAAATGAACTGGCATTCTGAATCAAGAAATCATTACTTCTTTGTACAGTCTGGTTGCTGGTTGAAACCAAATTCATAATCAGGAAACGCTCCTTTTACATTTTTTTAGGTCAACGCTTTCGGGGTACATATTCATCCAAGGAAAAATAACTGTTTTATCTTGTATTATTCTAAAAAACATATTGCCAACATTTCATTTTCAAACTTTTAGGAATTTTGGTTTCATACTGTCTTATTTCTTATTTGTGGATTTTTTTTTCACCTATCCACACATTTACATCCTATTTTTATTGAACTTTGGAAAGGTGAAGTCAACCTACTTTTCCCTATTTAGCCCAATAAAAACTCTGAAGATATATTCTGGCCCCTCATTTTAAAGTCTCCTGTCTGTTATTAGTGAATTATCCACAGTCGCCTCTTCCAGCTTTAGCTTAGTGTTCTGCTGTTGACACACATTGTCTGATACTAATGAAGTATTTTAGCCCTAATGAAGGGTTAAAATCTTTCCATATGGTTCAAAAAAAAAAATGCTCTTACAATGACTTTTCTTCCTAATCCTAATTGAATGCAACATAATATAAACGGAAGGGACCAAATATATTCAGTTGTTTTTCTTTATCTCTCTTTTAGAATGTCTTCTTTAAAAAATATATATTTTATTTATTTTGAGAGAGACACAGAGAAAGTGAGCTCACATGCATGCTTATGAGAACATGAATGGGGGAGGGGCAGAGAGAGAAGAGAGAGAGAATCTCAAGTGGACTCCATACTGAGCACAGAGCCCCACGCAGGCCTGATCTCAGGATCCTGAAATCACAACCTGAGCCAAAACCAAGAGTTGGATACTTAACTGACTGAGCCACCCAGGTGCCCCTAGAATATCTTTACTTAGGTACTTTTAAAATGCTGCATCCTAATTGAGAAAAAAAGAACCAGATGGATAGATAACATGTTAAATTTAACTGGTGATTATATAAGTAGCCCTCTTTATTTTGCTTATGCAAGATAAAACATAAACATTTTGTACCATAAAATTTTCATACCCAGATATTATATTATTGATTTGGGTTTCAAAGGAAAATTTTCTCAATGTGGACATCTAGCAGAGTCTCTCTGTTCTCTCTGCATAGGCATGATGAAATAATAGTGAAGTAGAGAACAAAACAAGATAGCAAAATAAATAGTCCACATGCTCATTCATTCATTATCTTATTCATTTGCCAACAAGTATTTATCAACCATCTCCAGTGAGCTTGGCACTGGGATTAAGCACTAAGTGTCTGAGAGAGTGATGGACTTCGTGATGGCCACAGTGGGAAACAAACCAACACCCTAGAAAGTTAAATATGGTGTGTTCTGTACGTCAGTAGGTGAAATACAGTGACCTATGTAAGCACATAGAAAAGATGTCCAGAACAAGATAGGCAGTTTGAATGACAGCCAGCGAGTAAAGAGCATTGGTGGGAAGGGGAGTTTCAGGTGAGACAGTGAAAGACTGCAGCATTAGCGGGAAATAATGTGATGGGAAGGGTGATCTGATCTGTAAAAGATTTAGACCATTTCTTTTGAGGAGAGGAATATATTGAAATGTTTTTTAAAGAATATTGATGCATTAACAGTGAAGCAAAAAATTCCTCTTTTCCCTCTTACACGGCAAATTATACTGATTTGGGACAATATTTTAATCATTAGAAGAATAATTAACATAGTCTAATGGGCTCAGCTCATTACCAGATTTTGTGTGGTAAGGTGGGGGAAATTACAGAGGGCCGAAAAATGTTTTTGTTCTAAGTTAAAAAAAAGCAAAAAAAAAAAAAAGTATTTTCAATGGGATTTCTTAAATCCTAATTCAAACCTTAATTCTGTATATATTGTATGTGTATGGTGCCTACTATGCTAGGATGTAGTAATTCAGTGGTATGTAATATAGAAATGGACCTGCCCTCAGAGACCTGTCTTCAGTGAGGGATATAGGAGTCTTCAAAAATTATAGTTAAGTGCATGTTTTCAAATGTATGGAGCTATGTAGCAGATTTGCATGAGGCTGGGGGAGTTGGCCTAGTTAAAATTTTAAATGAAGAGAGGCCTGGGATTTTATTTATTGACTGAGTTAAATAGTATTAGCTTTGACTTGAAGGGAGTTGTATAATTAGAAATCCAGTGCCATCATAATTTAATTTTCTAAGATCACCAAAAGATGTTAATCTAAATTGATTTAAATCTCTTATATCTGATACCTCTAACTTTATATGTTGTAGCAAAGTGAGTTAGATTGCTGAGAATACTCTATATGTATCAGAAATAATTGCATAATTTTGAACTAGGATATTGATGGTTGTAAGTAAGTTCTTTAGAAGTCTGTTATAATATGGATTTAAGCATTCTGGTACATTTTGGATTTATATTGACAAAACTCTGGAAACAGAATCTCTAAAGAGATATTTTATATGAGTAAGCTATTAAAGAAAAATAATATTCTGGGAAAACTGAAAATTAAACTGTCACACATGGATATGCATTCTGGTTATTTAGACAAATATAAGTCTAAATAGTCCAATTATCCAAGACCAAACTGTCACTTGGCTTGCATTTACAGAAAACTAATAAATATAAAACTTGAATAACACATGAAAGCCTGTGATGATTTACCCAGGAATTTTTAGGTTCCTTGAATGATAGATTTTTTTTTCAAAAATGTTTAGAATTTTGTAGGGTGGGCTGAAGAATTTAAAATTCCTTTGTGCAGATACCCCATCACCAGTAGTTTTTCCTGGGGGCCAGGTGTTCAGAAAGCTTTGTAGCTAAATGAGATGGATGATTTAATGGCAATCTGAAATGTTTTTCTTCCCCATAAGTTCCTTATTGTATTCTATTGGATAGAAAGCAGTCTGCATAGGAACAGAGGCCGCAATAAGAAAAACTGCCAATCCTTGTCACCTACTGCTTTCTTGATGTCCTGCCTACAGCTTCCAATCTGATGCCCTCCAGGTCATGTCCTCTTTTGGGTGTATACACATGTATTTGGGACTTTTCTGCCTTTCCCATTACCATCCTCAAAATATTTCCCTTAGAGAACATGTTTTTGCATGAACTAAGTGAACAACTGCACTTCTCTTCTGTCAAAATCCCAGGTTAATATGAATGTGACATAAAAGCCTGTCAGTTTAGAGGGAAATCTCAGCTTCATTCTGCAATAGTGCTTGCCTCAAAGTAGATGCCCAGCAAATGGCTGTTGATGGAATGGATGTGGGGAGGGATAAAGTACCTATCGAAAAGAAGAGAGCTTTCTATGTCAACCTTCTATGAAGTTGAAAGAAAAAAAAATCAAAATGGAGGGAGGGCATGACTATATGTCCATACTCATTGGATGTTTTTTTTTAATACTTTATTTATGTATTTGACAAAGAGATGGAGAGCACAAGTAGCTATAGCAAGAGGCAGAGGGAGAGGGAGTGGCAGGCTCCTTGCTCACCAGGGAGCCTGATGAAGGGCTACGTCCCAGCACCCTGGGATCATGACCTGATCCAAAGGCAGATGCTTAACCAACTGAGCCACCCAGGTGCCCCTGATTTGATGTGTTTTATATTTGACTGTATTCGATATGTACCCAACACAATGCTTTCATATGTGGCCACTGATAGAGCTTGGTGAGTATAATGTTTTAAAGGACAGCCATATCAAGAAACGAGTAGTGAGTCATCTAAGCTTTAAAGATAAGCCCAATTTTCACATTGTACTCTACCTTCAGGGATTAATTAAAGAAATTCGTTACCCTCTAAACTTCTTATTAAATTCATTTATTTCCTAGTAGGGTAGGATGTTTTCCTCAATCATTAGAAATTCAACTATATTTTAAGTATTTAAGCAATAGAATATGCTATTAATTAGATAATCTCTATAAATACATAAATTTAAAACTTTGTTCCTAATATCTATAATCTTGGTAAGCATGGGTGGCTATTGGAATAATTATTTTTTATCGTTTTGTAAATTTTAATTCCTTTATAGTTAACTTATAGTAGTATATTAGTTTCAGGTGTATAATATTCAACAATTCTATACATTATCCAGTGCTCATCATGGTAAGTGTACTCTTTAATCCCCATCACCTGTTTCCCACATCCCTCTACCCACCTCCCATCTGATAAACCTCCATTCTCTATAGTTAAGTGTCTGTTTTTTGGTTGCTCTCTTCCACACCTCACCCTTTGTTTGTTTCTTAATTTATACATCTGAGTGAAACCCTATGGTATTTGTCTTTCTCTGACTTACTTCTTTGGCTTGGCTGTTATACTAACTCCAGCCATGTTGTTGCAAATGGCAAGGTTTCATTGTTTTTTATGACTAATATTCCACTGTGTGTGGGTGTGGGTGTGTGTGTGTACTGTGCATACAGCATATGTGTGTGTGTGTGTGTGTATACACACACATCTTTATCCATTTGTATCTATTGATATACACTTAGGCTGCTTCCAAGATTTGACTGTTATGAATAATGCTGCAATAAACATAGGAGCACATGAATCCTTTTGAGTTAGTGTTTTTGTAGTGTTTGGGTAAATACCCAGTAGTACAATTACTCAATAATAGAATATTTTTATTTTTTTATTTTTTTTTAAAGATTTTATTTATTTGACAGAGAGAAACACAGCGAGAGAGGGAACACAGGCAGGGGGAGTGAGAGAGGGAGAAGCAGGCTTCCCGCCGAGCAGGGAGCCTGATGTAGAACTCGATCCCCGGTCTCCAGGATCATGACCTGAGCCGAAGGCAGTCGCCCAACCAACTGAGCCACCCAGGCGCCCCGAATATTTTTATTTTTAATCTCTTGAGGAAACTCCATACTGTTTTCCACAGTGTCTGCACCAATCTGCATTCCCACCAGCAGTACACAAGTGTTCCTCTTTCTCCACATTCTCGCCAACACTTGTTGTTTCTTGTGGGTTTTGTTTGTTTGTTTGTTTGTTTTTTAGCCATTCTGACATTTGAGGTGATATTTTATTGTGGTTTTGCTGTGTATTTCCCTGATGATAAGTGATGTTGAGTATCTTTTCATGTGCCTTTGGCCATCTGTATGTCTTCTTTGGAGAAATGTCTGTTTAAGTCTTCTGCCCGTTTTTAAATTGGGTTAAGTTTTTTTGGGGTGTTGAGTTGTATAAATTCTTTATGTATTTTGGATACTAACCCTTTATTGGATATGTCATTAATAAATATCCTCTTCCGTTCAATAGATTGTCTTTTACTTTTGTTGATTGTTTCCAAAGTAAAAAGAGGAAACTTTTTACTTTGATGTACTCTCCATCATTTATTTTTTTTGTTTGTCTCTCTTGGCTCTGAAGATATATGTAGAAAGATTTTGCTGTGAACAATGTCCGAGAAATTACTGCCTGTGCCCACTTTTAGGATTTTTATGATTTAAGGTCTCACATTTAAGTCTTTAGTTCATTTTGAGTTTATTTTTGGGTATGGTATAAAAAAGTAGAGCAGTTTAATTCTTTTTCATGTGCTGTCCAGTTTTCCCAACATCATTTGTTGAAGAGACTGTGTTTTCCCATTGCCTCTTTTTTTGAAAATTAATTGATCTTATAATCATGGGTTTGTTTCTGGGCTATCTGTCCTATTCTGTCCATCAATGTATCTATTTTTGTGCCAGTACCATACTGTTTTGGTTACTGCAGTTTTGTAGTATAACTTGAAATCTAGAATTATGACACTGACTGCCAGCTTTGTTTTTCTTTTTCAGAATTGTTTTGGTTAAGTCAGGTCTTTTGTGGTTTCATATAAATTTTCAGATTATTTGTTCCACTTTTATGAAGAATACTTTTGGTTTTTTATAGGGATTACATTATATCTGTAGATTGCTTCAGGTAGTATGGACATTTTAGCAATATTTGTTCTTCTAATCCATGAATGGAATATCTTTCCATTTGTTTCTGTCTTCTTCAGTTTCTTTCATCAACATTTTATAGTTTGCCGGTACAAGTCTTTCATTTCTTTGGTTGAGTTTATTCCTGGTGTTTTATTATTTTTGGTGCAATTATAAATGAGATTGCTTTAAAAAACAAAAACAAAACAAAACAAAACAATAAAACCCTGTTCCACATTGCAAGCCCAACATAAGACTTGAACTAATAACCCTGAGATTAAGATCTGAGCTCAGGTCAAGAGTTAGACACTTGGGGTCCCTAGGTGACTCAGTTTGTTAAGCATCTACCTTTCACTCAGGTCATGATCTGTGGGTCCTGGGATGGAGTCCTGCATCAGGCTCCCTGCTCAGTGGGGAGCCTGCTTTTCCTTCTCCCTCTGCTGCTCCCCCTGCCTGTGTGCATGCTCTCTGCTCTCTCTCTAATAGATAATTAATTAAAAAAGCAAAAAAAAAATTATTTATTTGAGTGAGAGAAAGAGAGATAGAGAGGGGCAGAGGGAGACAGAGAGAGAGAAAGAGAAGCAGACTAAAATCTTTTTTGTTTTTTTTTAAGAGTTAGACCCTTAGCTGACTGTGCCATCCAGGTGCCCCCTGGGATTGCCTTCTTAATTTCTCTTTCTGTTGCTTAATTATTAGTGTAAAGGCTTACAACAGATTTCTCTACATTGATTTTATATCCTGCAACTGTACTGAATTCATTTATCAGTTCTAATAGGTTTTTGATGTAGTTTTTAGGGTTTCTTATCTGGTATCATGTCATCTGCAAATAGTGAAAATTTTACTCGTCCTTACCAATCTGGGTGCCTTTTATTCCTTTTGTTCCTTGTCTGATTGCTCTGACTAGCACTTCCAGTACTACGTTTAATAAAAGTGGTTAGAGTGAACAAATAACTGTGTCTTATCCTGATCTTAAGGGGAAACGTCTAAACTTTTCACCACTAAGTGTAATGTTAGCTTTGGGTTTTCCATATGTGATCTTTATTATGTTGAGGTATGTTCCTTCTAAACTTACTTTGTTGAGGGTTTTTATCTTGAATTGATGTTGTACTTTATCAAATGCTCTTTCTGCTTCTATTGAGATGATCATATGGTTTTTATCCTCTCTTGTTGATGTGATGTATCATGTTATTTGATTTGCCAGTACTGAACCACCTTGCATCCCAGGAATAAATCCCACTTGCTTGTGGTGAATGACTTTTTTTAATGTATTCTTGGGTTTGGTATGCAAATATTTTGTTGATGATTTTTGCATCTATGTTTATCACAGATATTGGCTTATAGTTCTTTTTCTCTAGTGTTTTTCACTGGTTTTGATATCAGGGTAATACTTGTCTCATAGAATGAATTTGGAAATTTTCTTTCCCCTTTTATTTTTTGGAAAATTTTGAGAAGGATAGGTATTAAGTCTCCTTTAATTGTTAGAATTCACCTGTGAAGCTGTCATGGCCTGGACTTTTGTTTGTTGGAAGTTTTTTGATTATTCATTCAGTTTTGTTGCTGATAATTGGTCTGTTCAAATTTTCTACTTCTTTCTGATTCGGTTTTGGTAGGTTATAGATTTCTAGAATTTATCCATTTTTTTCTAGGTTGTCCAATTTGTTGGCATATCATTTTTCATGATATTCTCTTACATTGTTTGTATTTCTGTGGTGTTGGATATTATTTCTCCTTTTTGATTTCTGATTTTGTTTATTTGAGTCTTCGCTCTCTCATCTTTTGATGAGTCTGGCTAGAGGTTTATCAATTTTGCTATCTTTTCAAAGAATCACCTCCTGGTTTTATTGATGTGTTTGATCTGTTTTATTGTTTGTTTTAGTTTCTGTATCACTTATTTCTGCTCTAATCGTTATAATTTCCTTCTTCCTGCTGGTTTTAAGTTTTGTTTTTTCATTATTTTATTGCTTCCTTAGGTGTAATATTTGAGACTTACCTTGCTTCTTGAGGTAGGCCTGTGTTGGAATAATTATTTTAACAGTAATGGATCATATTAGCTTTTCTTTTCAATACCGATCTGCCTAAGTTCAAACAGTTGTTCTGGAATTGTATAATTCTCACAGCTTGAGGCCTTTTTTGTGTTTTTTTAGGGTTGAAGTACCCTGGAAAAAGAAAAATTCTCCAGGGTCCATATTTGAGTCTATGACTTTAAGCTTTCTAGTAATCACCACAATAATAATTATTGTACTAAAGAAATAAACAAATGATAAGATAATTATTCTTAACAAAGTATTTTTTAAAGATTTTATTTATTTGTTTATTTCTGAAAGAGAGGGGAGAGAAAGAGAGAGAAAGACAATGAAAGAGCACACAAGCATGAACAGGGGGGAGGGGCAGAAAGAGAAGCAAACTCCCTGTTGAGCAGGGAGCCCAATGTGGGATTCCATCCTGGGATCCCAGGATCCTGGGATTATGACCTGAGCCAAAGGCAGAGGCTTAACCAACTGAGCCACCCAGGTTTCCCTTTACAAAGTATTTTATCAACCAGTGAGAGAATGTCTTACAAAAAGTGGAGGGTATCATCTGGAGGCGAGCATGGATAGAATTAAAAAAGGCTAAAAGAGAAAGGAAGAAGAAAGGTCTCTTAATCTCTGCATCTTTGCTTTAAATATTAAAAAATTATGGAAGGTACACATATATCTATTAAAATACACATTTCTGTTTTCTTTCAGACTCAATATCATTAGGTATTTACAGCTAATGTTTATGAGTGCTTTGTAGGTTCCATGTGTTTATAAACCCTTAACATCTGTGTTTTCATCAACACATCAACCCTAGAAGAAAAGCACTATTCTAGTTTTTCTTTTTACGGATAAGAATGCAGACTCAGAAAGTCTAGGGAGTGTGCCCCAGGCTTCACAGCTACTACATGGCAGAATTAGAATTAAACCTCACACCCTCATAAATCAATCAAATATTTAAGTATTTTTCATCTTATTATTTTGAACCTATTTTTTGAATATTTTTGGAACATAAGTCTATGTTAGAATGCCAAATACAAATATGCAAAGCAAGCAAAATCTAGCTATATCCTGTAGCTAAATAATGACACAATATGTGATTACAGGAACACTTGATTTTTTAGTATATTAAAAATATGTTTTACCTGTGATTATCATTCCACAATCTTAAAGAATCATCAAGCATTCTTAAAAAGAGAGTGATTATGTGCAGTACAAAAGCAGGCTTAGCATTGTTGCACTTCAGAAAATTTGAATCTGAGCCATTTGGGTAAGAATGTAAACAAACAAGGCAATTAATACTAGTCAAACACTGGAAATTCATGCCCTGTAGCACAGAGAAATAAAATGGGAAATACATTTATTAGACCATCACTGACTTTTGTGAAGAGATCCCACAATCCTGACCATTGTTTTTTGTTTGTTTGTTTGTTTTTTAGCTTCTGGGTCTATAAAATTTTCTGTTCTTGGTCTACATTTTCTCTTCTTTGGTGTCATATCCTGACCTCCACTAAGGTTTATCCCTTAATCCAAGTTAAGTAGACACCATTGTCATTCAAAACTCCTTAAATTTGATACTTTGACTACCCTCAAAGTGGAGGGATGGAGATCATTCCTTGGTCTATTTAATTTTGTGGAGATGAGGAGATGTGAAAGTGTTGGGAGGGAGCTGAGATAAAAAACAAAGTACATTAAGAAACTCAAAAGAAGGGCCATATGCACCCCAATGTTCATCGCAGCAATGGCCACAATCGCCAAACTGTGGAAAGAGCCAAGGTGCCCATCAACAGATGAATGGATAAAGAAGATGTGGTACATATATACAATGGAGTACTATGCCTCCGTCAGAAAGGATGAATACCCAACTTTTGTAGCAACATGGACTGGACTGGAAGAGAT